>WWET01002149.1:165860-177941 GCA_011038615.1 Limnodynastes dumerilii
AGCTTAAGAAGAAGAGGATTAAGATCATCTTTAAACGTTTTGTAAAACTCGTGAATAAAGCCATCAGGGCCGGGGGCTTTGGTCGCGGGCAGGTGTTTAACAACTAAATCTAACTCCTGAGCAGTCCAGGGGTCAGAAAGCGCTTCCAATTCAGTTGGTGTTAGTTGCGGGAGGGCAATAGAGTCAAGGAAGGACTTTATTGTATCCGGATTTGGCTGGAAGGTATTCGCGTCTCCAGAGAGATTATACAGTTGGGAATAGTAATCAGCGAATTTGTTAGCAATATCGACAGGGTTTAAAGACCGATTCCCGTCAGGGAAATCCAAGTGTTTGATTCGATTCTGAGCTTGCCTGGCTCTCAGTTTCCTAGCTAGCATTTTCCCTGCTCTATTACCAGCTAAGTAGTATCGCTGGCGCAATTTATTAAGTGCTAATTTCGTGCGAAACATTAATAGCTTCTGGAGTTGGCTCCTAGTAGCAGCCAATTCCTTCTGAATGGGTTTAGAGGGGGTCTGGTGATTGCTGTGCTCTAGGGATGCTATTTTAGTTTCCAGATCGTTAATTTGTTGTTGTCGTTGTTTCTTTAATTTAGCTCCCGCCTGTATAGCGGCTCCACGTAGTACTGCCTTTAATGTACACCAGTGCGTGTGGAGGGACGTGTCCTCTGGGGTGTTTGTCTGTAGATAAAGCTGCAAGGCATCGGACAACATTCCCCTGGCCTCAACGGAAGTGAGCAAATACTCCGGGAGTCTCCAGGGTCTCGGCGGAACCCTAGAGGGATGGAAGTTCCACACCCAGACTATCGGTGCATGATCAGACCATGTTATGGGTAGGATTTGGGTTGACTGAGTATGTTGTAGTGACCACTTGTCTGTGAGAATTAAGTCTATACGCGAATACGAGTTATGCGGGCTAGAGTAGAAGGTGTAATCTCTCGTTTTCGAGTTTAAAACTAAATTAAAATCCCCTAATATAATAAGCGCTCCTTTTCTATGCCGCTGTATGAGTTCACACAGGTGGCGTAAAAACTTAATCTGGCCGGAATTGGGGGCGTAAAGGGAGACAATTGTCACTGGGCGTTCCTCAAGGGTACCAGTCAGGATAAGGAACCTACCATTCTTGTCCTCGATCTTGGATGCTAGGGAGAACTGAAGGGATGCTTTGATCAGGATAGCAACCCCATTTCGCTTAACAGGGGCATTGGCATAGAAGCAGTTGGGGTACCGTGCATCTCTAAACGTGGGAGGATTGTGAGAGGAGAAGTGAGTCTCCTGTATGGCTATAATGTCTGCTTTATAATTATAAAATGTATTGAGGGCCAGTCTCCGCTTCTGGGGAGAGTTTAATCCTTTAGTATTGAGGGACAAGAATTTAACCATATTTAGCTGGAAAGGAGAACGTGCAGCTAGACCAAATAAGTAATGTTACCGTATAAGGTGAGTGCATGTGGCAGCGAGGACATGTCTCATGACAGTGAAGAGCCCAATGGGGGAACAGGGTGAGGGAAATTATCAGGGAAAGAAATAACTGAGAAAGCCCAAGACACAGGGCCTGAGTAGTTACCACAGGGGAAAAATAGGAGGATGCAGTAAGACACATTTTGGGGGGCGGCGAGGTTATTTCTCGCCCATGCAGCTACAATCTAATTCTGAAACACTGTACTAACCGATTTGAACATTTAAGTTTAACATTAAACAGTAAACAGTAAACACCTCTAAATGTCAGAAGAACATAGTAATAAAGAGAAATACACCACACAACTAATATGAAAGCCGAGTCACCAGCCAATGAAACACGTGCTAAGACGTGGAGGAAAGGATACAGGTGATAACCCCAGCCGAAAAGTACGAGACCCGCTGAGTCCAACTGGGTAGTCAGCCAACTGTTGTCCATTCTTTCTGAAGAAGGGGTGCCGGTTGGGTCGAGGAGGAAGTAGAAGGCGATGACGACACCGGGAGGTCCCAATCGGTCAGCAGCTTGACACCTGCCTCTAAGGTCGCAACCACATGTGTGGAGCCTGCATGTTGTATCAGGAGCTTAACAGGGAACCCCCAGCGATAGGGGATATCATTGTCGCGCAGGACAGACGTTACTGGCTGGAAGGAGCGTCGTTTAACAAGAGTGGCAGTCGAAAGATCAGGAAATAGCTGGAGCTCTTCCAGAACACCCGAGAATTCAGTCTGTCTAGACTTCTGTAGAATCTGTTCTTTGATATGAAAGTAGTGGAGGCGGAGGAGGGGGTCTCTCGGGTAAGTTCCTGTAGGAGCTCGAGGCTTTGGTAAGCGGTGGATTCTGTCTATGATCAAGTCTGACTCTTTAGCCTCAGGTAGGATTTTGCGGAAGACATCCACAGCAAACTGATAGAGGTCTTTATTCGCGATTGATTCTGGGATACCTCTGATTTTGAGGTTGTTCCGCCTGGAGCGATCCTCCAAGTCTGCAGTTTTATCCCTGAGCTGTTGAATTTCTGTTTGAAGGGTTTCATGGGCGGTAATAAGAGCATTGTGAGAGGAGACAAGCTCTTCCATTTTGGTTTCGAGATGGTCGGTACGGTCTCCGATTTCATTAATCTCAAGTTTAAGTTCCCGTAGGGTGGTCTTCATCTCAGACGTCAGGTCAGATTTAAACACGGACAGCAGGTGATACATGGTTTTCCCCGTAAGCGGAGCTTCCAAGTCAATATCCGGCGCCGAAGGCTGGTGAGGTTGTGTCGACGTTGGTGGCTTAACGGAGGAAGGGGAAGCTAAAGATGGAGCATCCCGCTCCTTCGACGCTGATTTGGCAGTGGATTTGGATGACTGTGCAACTGGGAACCGCACCGGGGGGGGGGAAGGGTCGCACTCTTAGGTTTGCGAGGAGGCATGGCGATGTAGGTAAGTGAGACAAAATTTTTTTGTTTTTTTTGTTTTATTTTTGATTTGCTTTGTTTTTTGTTTTTTATTGAAAGAGTCTGAATATTATAACAGCCAGGAGCCAAGACGAGTTTAGTAGGCTAGAATGTTAGTCCCGCAGTCTCTATCGCTGGACCACGGACCTCATTAGGGTGGTGTGTCGTACATTAGAGGTGTCAAGGCGTTGTTACTGCATGGGCGAGGTAGAAGGAGACAAGCTACATCAGCCCGGGGTAAAAATCACAAGAGTAGGACTGGAACGTTAGAGGTGAGTGAGGTACTAGAAGGGTATATTTCCAGATAACTGTAGCGCAGCTGTGCGGCCACCAGGGGGCGGGAGAAGGGTGATTAGGTATTCTGTGGCTGCAAAGATACTGGTGCTTGATAATTTGGAGAGAAAATACAGCAGGCTTCTTCACCCCAGCCCTAATTTTATATGGGTCAGGGCCTGTACTTTTAAAGTCCAAGGTGTGAGCGCTGACACCTTAAGAAGCCACTGCAGAGACACTGCTAACGGAACGGGCCTAGCAAGATGGCGCCCGTCCTCCCTGTCGTGGAGCTGCCCTTCCCACCAGATGCTAGGGCCAAGGGGAACACCTACAAACCTCAGGCTCCGCTGCTGCTCGATGTCTTCCAGGGTGTACAGCAGGAACAGTGAAGTCTGAGCTGTCGGCTGCACGGGCTGCGCACCTCACGCGCCTGTCGGTCCCTGTGCTCTCTGTACCGCGTGGTTTGAGAGCTGCGGTCCGCGGTGTCCCTCAGGGCAGCTGGAGTCTTCGGCCGTGTGCGGGCAGCGGGAGACGGAGGGAGCAATCTGAGCTGCCGTGGGGCGAAGATGGGTGAGTGTAGCAGCTGATAGGGCCAGTTGTGGCCGCAACGAGCTCCGCTGTGGCCGCGGGAGCAGGCCAGCAATCGTGTAACCGCAGCAGCGGTGCCGATCCGCGAGTGAGCCCCAAGGTCCACGAGCCAGGTAGTGGGTCACTCACAGCGAATGTTGGGAGCCCGAGGGGTATGTCTGGGGAGGGTAATTACCCCAATATTCGTGGCGAAGCGCGGGAGCTGAGCCGAGACACGTCTGCTCCTGGTGAAATCCCTACGTGCTACTTTTTATAAATAAGTAATAAAAGTTATGTTTTATTTTCTGCTGCCCAAATTGGGTCTATCGATGAAGGTTTAAGAGTGCGTCCCTGAGTAAAGCAATTAATACTGTGATAAATACCATCTATATCCTAGGGGATAGTAATCAAATTTACTAACAACTACTAGGGGATAAATAAATCTTCGGCAAGTCTGCCAGGCATTACATGATTGAAGGCTATATGAATAAATAGCCATTGCAGTTACTCCCTATTCATTACATTGTATCTTTTGCTGAGCACACAATTGCAACATTTGTTTTATATCCCTACCAGTATCCCTTTTAACTACAGGACTTAAGCTGGCCACACACTAGAGCGATTATTGCTCCCAGCGTGTGGCTGCCGATAAATAGGACAATTTTCCCCTAGGGAAAGGTCCCGATATCGGCACCATACACTGGAAGAGGCTGGGGGTGATAATCTCTGCTGGAGTGCATGAAGCCAGCCTATTGGCTGGCTGCAGTCTCTCTCTGATTGGCTGGGTCTCCTGTCAATCTTGCAGGAGACCCATGCAGCCAGCTTATTGGTTGGCTGTAAAAAAAAATTATCAATGAGGAAAAAAAACTCACGCTGACAGGCTGCTGCACGGTGTCCTCTCTCAGGTAACCAATGTAGAGACTGACAGAGTGGAGAAGCTCTTGAAGAGCGTTTGGCAAGGAAAATCTGTCTAGCTGCTGCATGTAATATAGACTGTAGTGGGGTAATTCTATAATGTGGGAGTCCAATAAGGAGAGCGTTACAATAATTAATGCGGGAGATGATTAGTGCATGAATGAGAGTTTTTGCAGTGTCGAGTGAGATATTTGCGTATTCTGAAAATGTTTTTTAGATGTATGTAGCAGGATTTAGAGACAGATTGTATGTGGGGAACAAAGGACAGTTCAAAGTCAAGGGTAACACCTAAGCACCGAGCTTTAGGAGTAGGGATTATTTCTGTGTTGTCGACAGAGATAGAGAGGCCAGGTGGGTAGCTTTTATTCACAGGTGGAAATATTATTAGTTCGGTTTTAGATAAATTAAGTTTGAGATGACATCAGGACATCCAAGAAGAAATGGCAGAGAGACAATCAGTGACACGGGCCAACACAGTAGGTGAGAGATCAGGGGTGGATAGGTAGGTTTGCGTATCATCTGCATAGAGATGATACTGAAATCCAAGCTAGAAAGGCGAGTGTAGGCAAGTCTTTCAAGAAGCTTTGCAGGGCAAGGAAGTTGGGAAATAGGACGATAATTTGAGGGAGAGTTGGTGTCAGAGTTTTGTTTTTTCAGAATTGGGGTAATTAGTGCATGCTTAAATAAAGAGGGGAAGATACCAGTAGAGAGAGAGAAAGATTGCAGATTGTGGTTAGGATAGGAATAAGCACAGAAGATAGAAATCGACTGACCTGTAAGGGTACAGGATCAAGAGGACAGGTAGCAGAGTGGGAAGAGCAGAAAATAGCAAATAATTCTTCTTCATTTATGGGCTGGAATGAGGACATGATGCCTGAGGGTGGATGAAAGGGACTGAGTAGTATGTTAGCTGATGATGATGATGAGGAGGTGGACGCCAATTCCAGTCTGATCTTGTCAATCTTGTCCTTAAAGTACAATGCAAGATCTTGAGCACTGATGGTAGTAGGTGGATTTTGCACAGGAGGGCTCAGTAGGGAGTTAAATGTGCAAAAAAGGTGTTTGGGGTTAGAGGCCTGAGTAGAAATGAGAGATTGAAAGTAGGATTGTTTGGCTTTGTCCAGAGCATTTCGATAAGTGTGATAACTGTTGGTGTTAGTTAAAAAGTCTTGGGAAGAACGGGATATCCACCAGCGACTTTCTGCTTTGCGGGAGAGTCTTTTAAGATTTCGTGTGTCATTAGTGTGCCATGGCTGACACTGATGTCGCCGTGGTGCAAAAGGGGTAGCAGGAGTGACTTGATCAAGCGCAGCTGCTAGGGTTTGGTTAAGGTGGGATGCTTCCAAATCAGGAGAGTGGAAGTTATGAATTGACAGTAGTTGTTGGACCAATTGAGAAAGTTGGTTGATATTAATAGTGTTAAGATTTCTGCGTGTAAGCGAAGGTTTGATAGAGTTAGACAGCAAAGAGGTAGTACTAGTGGGGGACAGTTTACAGGTGATAAGATGATGGTCTGACAGAGGATGAGGGGCATTAGTAAGATCAGAGACTGAGCATAGTTTAGGAAGTGAGGGAGCCACACAGAGAAGTGTTGTATAAATTGTTGGCAGGATGTATTGGGTGGGCGATAGATCACAGCCACACGTAGAGAAAAAGGGTTGAAAATGCGAATGGCATGTACTTCAAAGGGTGTGAAGATAAGTGAGCGGACATTGGGTAAAACTGTGAATGTACAATTTGGGGAGAGAAGAAGCCCAACCCCACCTCCTTGCCTATCTCCAGACCTGGAGCTATGAGTAAAATGGAGACCACCATATGAGAGAGCAGCAGGTGAAAAAGTCTCAGAGTCAGTGAGCCAGGTTTCTGTGATTGCAAGAAGATTAAGATTGATAGAGATTAAGAGGTCATGAATAGAGGTTAGTTTGTTACAGACAGAGCGTGCATTCCATAGGGCATATTTTAGGAATTTTGGGAGTGATGGCAGACAGGTGATGTGTTTAAGGTTCTCTGGGTTTCTAAAGTGTCCTGAATATGATTGATTTGTATGTGAAAGGTGTGGAGGCCTTGGATTTGGAGAGATGTCACCAGCTAGAGAAGAGAAGCAAAGAAAGATATAGAAGAGGATTGCGTGATCTACAGGTGTTGAGATTGTGATGACTTTTTGTGGAAATTGGAGACAGACATTGAATGTAGGAAAAGACTTCATGTCTGTTAAGTAGTGGAGAGTACATGAGAGTCGAAGAAATGAAGATTGAGGAATGAGAGTGTGGGGGAGTAAATAATGTAGCGATATGAACAGAAATGCTGTGTAAGGATAGTGCAAACAATAGGATGTGAAACATTTTTGTTTAGCAAGTGTATGTAATTGAAGTGTATTTAACTAAGTAAATGTTTGGGGACTAAGTATCACGGCCTGGGTAGTTTCGGGAACGACTGTGGGTTGGAGCAAGGGCGGAGTCAGGGCTTTGTAGATAAAACAGGGGGGCCCTCAGGTAATGCTTGCACATATGGGACCCAGCAGAACCACGGACTGGAGTCAGGCAAGAGTACAGGACTGGATTGCAGACTGGAGAGCAGGAGTGGAGTGCAAGACTGGACTGCAAGGACTGGATTCAGGCTGGATTGCAAGCTGGATTGCAGGCTAGATTGCAGGCTGGATAACAGGCTGAATAACAGACTGAATAACAGGCTGGATTGCAGGCTAGATTGCAGGCTGGATTTCAGGCTGGATTGCAGGCTGGATTGCAGGCTGAATAACAGGCTGGATTGCAGGTGAATTGCAGGCTGAATAACAGGCTGGATGGCAGGCTGGATAACAGGCTGAATAACAGGCTGGATTGCAGGTGAATTGCAGGCTGGATTGCAGGCTGAATAACAGGCTGGATTGCAGGTGAAGCCGGACAAGAGAACGCGTGTAGGTGCCGGATTGGATACCGGTAGGGTACTGGACAGGGCTGTAGGCAGAGTATATTTGGACTGGATTGCAGAGTATACTGGACTGGATTGCAGAGTGCACTGGACTGGATTTGCAGAGTGCACTGGACTGGACTTGCATGGTGCACTGGACTGGATTTACAGAGTGCACTGGACTGGATTTGCAGGATGCACTGGACTGGATTTGCAGAGTGCTCTGGACTGGATTTGCAGAGTGCTCTGGACTGGATTTGCAGAGTGCTCTGGACTGGATTTGCAGGATGCACTGGACGCAGGAACAAGAGAAAACCAGGCTCCTTCTGTGACAAAGTAGATCTGGCACAGAGGAGAGTTCTGACAGGGTTTAAATAGCCCTCTCTAGCTTGGGATTGGCTGCTGCGATCACGTGCCTCCAGCTGGTTGTTCCTGATTGGTCCAGGGAGATCACATGCTGCTGACTGTCATGGCGGCGCCCATGTAACGGAGTTCCCGCTGCTGGACGCCAGAAGACACGTGGACCGCCGGGGATGAAGACTCCAGTGAGCAGCACCACAAAGGACAAGACCCTCCAGGAGACTGACGACTGGGAGAATCTGCTGGTGAGTGGGACCATGACGGGTAAGTCTGGCGGCGTTTGCCGCAATGTGTGACATCAAGCTTGTGTAGCTGTCGAGCAAAGAATTGTAGCTAGCAAGGAATAAAAGCGCAGGCATAATTAGAAATCATGGTTGTAAATACACAAACGTACGTAGATTACGTAAAAAAATGACTACGCATGCACAATATAAAATTTCGGTAAACACCGGACGTATATGCAATACGTCCGGTGATGTGAATCTGGCCCATTGTGTGAATGATAGTATGGGCACTGTGTGAGTGAGAGTATAGGCAGAGTGATGGTATGGGCAGTGTGATGGTATAGACTGTGTAATAGTATGGGCAGTGCGATAATATGAGCAGTGCAATGGTATGGGCAATGTGATAGTATGGTAAGATCTTGCTATATGCAAATGAGCTAACACTGCACCCAAATGCAACATCACGCTCAACAGTATCAGGCCCATAAAGTGTTACATTATGTGAGTTTGATTTGCAAATGCAAAGCATTTTCTCTGCATGCAAAATAACTAAAGTTTATTTGCCCCCCTCACAATGTAACATTGCTTTGATCAAGTCTACACTTCTACCCGTTTTGCCCTTAAAAAAGTTGAAAAAATTCTAATTGCAATATAATCTATGAATGAAAAAAAAAACATTCTCCCATACCCAACATAATACACTGATATATGAAACATGTGTTTCATTTATAGAGATATATTATTACAACACAATCAGTAAGAGGCATATTGTGATATATTTTTAAAACACCAAAATGCTACCAGCATGTTTTCTAAAAATAAAGTAACAAATAATATTTAATAACTTTTTAATAACTTTTTAATCACAAAAAGTCGGCAAAAACCCTTCTTTTTAGCCGGGTCTCTAGAGACCCGGGGTTTGCGTTCAGATTGCCAAAAAAAGCCGGGGTTTTCATGAAACCCGGCAATTTCATGAAAACCCCGGCTTTTAGGTGGTAATGTGAACGGGGTATTAATTAACTTTTACTATAATCTAATATATCCTCACATATAACCATAACAATACTACAGCAGGCACATTTTTTATTGTAAACACAGCAACTTTACTTACATGTTTTACATTTAATTAATAAATTTTTAACAATGTGTTTCTAAGTTCACATGGAAAACGTAACCATTTTATAGTGTATGAGCATTAATTGGGCCAGGATAAAGTTCTTGTATAAAAAGCAGTCTTCTTGAATGAATGAATTTTTGACAGGAGTGGAGTATAAAACTCCGCTCCGGCATTTAGTAATTATGAAAAAGTTCTTTTTTATGTGTTAGTGCCAATTTTCACTTCAAAACTGGCACTATGGCATGAAAATGATCTTTGTAAAGTGAACCCATTGATCACTTATGCACAGTAGATTAGGCGATCGTGCAATTTATAATACATGAACTACAAGAAGCCACAGGCAATCAATGAAGCACTTGTATTTGTTATAATTAAGTATAATGTATAGTTATTACTTAAGTGCAATGTCCTCCTATGTTTATTTGTGTGTGGCTTATTTATTTAATGCACAGTATTACAAAACAGCAGAGTGACATTCCTGTCACAGCCGCAGTCAATGTCCTTTTCCCTCCTTTTGTGGGCGCTCTGTACGGGTGAGGGGCGGCTCCAGTCCGAGCAGCATGCACGGGGAGACTGTTTACACCCTCACCGCTCTCCTGTATAGGAGACTCCCTCCTTCCCATAGTGACACAAGCCCAGCCAGCTCCTCCCATGCTGCAGCGCCTGCCTGGGAATCCCGGCCCTCATCCACACTTTCTGCCCGGGACGTTTTGAAGCTTCAAAATCGTGGATCGTCCTAGCAACACCCTGCATAAGGTTCTTGCTCTCCACCGGATACCCCCAGACCCAGTTGGAGGATCCAGCTTTTCCTGAGGGACTTGTGGCTTCCTCATTGCCCCTATTCCTCCCTGCAGCTTCTCACTTCCCTCCCATCCTTCCTTCCTTCCGCATTCAAGGGGTTGCCAATTGCACTATTGGGACTTTTTAATACTTTTCCTGGATTATAATAAAACAAGAATTAATTCTATAGTTTTTTTTTTTTACAGTTTGAATGTCAGAGCTTTTTTCTTTTTGTAATCATAGTTTCAGGAAAGCCAGACACCTGTTTGCTACACTATCAGTTCATGTTTACATTGAATTATAGTTGCCTTTTTTTCATGCCCCATAGCAGAAGCATACTGGATTATGCTCACCTGAACCTTTAGCAGCTGCACCTGTTGCAGGGAGGATTGAACACTGGGGAGAAAAGTTACATTTAGCAGTTTGTGGTATTATTGCTAACATTATACCCATTGTTGAAGGGAATAATTATGAAAGTAACAGTGTGTTTTGGCAAAACTGGGATTGTTGTCCCTTGCAAGGATGGGAAGATCAGCGTTAGAGAGTTAATTCAACAGGCTGCCCAAAGATACATCAAAGCCAAGGAAAAAGTAAGATTTTGTTTTCTTTTCTACCTGTGATCATCATTGCTATTTATGAGTTGCCTAAAATGGTTTCAAATGGAGACAATTAAGGACATTAACGTTTTATTCTAGCGTTTTTTAAGCCTATTATATGCCTGTTTTACTAATGCCATATTTTTTTATTGTACTTAGACTGCGTATAGTGTGCAAAGTAGAATAGCGGAATCCTGGAAAATGAGCCTTATACCCCTTTCAGACCAAGCTATCGACCCGGGAATAACCCGGTTGGGTGTTGGTGTGAAAGGGTCAACACGTGTTGATTGACTCAGGTTTAACCTTGGTTTTCGGTGTGAAAGGGGTATCACAAACTTTGTGGCGTTCGGATCACTTAAACCATAGTCTACTAAATTGGAAAATACTCTGGCCTACAGTCTCCTTAAGTATACCTAGATCAGAGATGCACAACAGGTAACCCTTGGGACCACCATGAATCACTCTCCTCTCGTTTTCTGTTATGGATTGTAGCGATTATTTTAAATGTGTATTGGTATGGTAATATATATGTTACACTTGGTTAAATGTATTGTTGCACTAGTTTTGATTAACCGTATCCAATAGAGCTTGTACTATTTAGGTCATTGGTGCTGCATGTTGATAAGATCAGTAGATTGTAGTTTAGTGAATCACTGCTATGAAGTAAACTTAAGTGTATTCATTCCACAGTACTGATCATTGATAAATAAGACATGCCAACTTTGATTATTACTTTTAGGCTGTGTGATAGTCTCTAGAGTACACCTGTTGTGCTTCTGCTTAGCTTATTATAGCAGATGGAATCCTATTTTTTTTTAAAGTTTGTAGAAATACAACATAATTGTTACTAAGGCTATATACTTCCTAATGTTTTTTCACAAGTTCTCAAGTCATGAAGTTATTTCTTCAGTATTTATCAACCTTTACCTTTTACTGCCTTTCTTTAACCTTATGCTACATTTTACTTGTATTTGGGTATATCAAGACTAAAGCTGGGCATGGGCTACATTGATTTTCAATCCCAGCAGGAGGTGGCCAAATAAACAGGAAGATTTTCTGCTAGAGAAACATCCTAAAATCAGCGCCACTCAGTTCTCTTGGCTGGCTACAGTCACTGCTCTGATTGGCTGGGCCTTCTGTCAGTCTCCAGACACTTAAAAAAAAAATCAAAAAAAAAAAAATCATAGCAAGCGTTTTTTCCCCCCGCTGTTTTGTCAGCGCTTGTAAATAAAATCTTGCGCACGCTACAGTGATAATTGGTCCGTTCACCTGATAATAGGACCAAAAAACGCTCTAGCTTAACATTATTAATACCTGGGGTTATATTTATAACATATGCAACCGAACAATTGAAGCCTGCCACAATGCCAAGTTTTCTTGCAGGCCCTCACTGTAACAGTTATCATGGCAGCAGGATACCTATGGTAAAATGTCACAGTAATATGACTTTCTGGC
>WWET01002149.1:185324-198687 GCA_011038615.1 Limnodynastes dumerilii
GCATTCGTCACCGCCGCAATCGCCGTTCTAATGGCCTTAACCGCCTGTCTACCTTGAACAAAACCTGACTGATGCGATGTTAATAAATCAGGTAATATTACTTGTAATCGATTGGCAAAGAGCTTTGATAAGATCTTAAAATCCATGTTTAAGAGTGAGATCGGTCGATAAGACTCGACATCAAGGGGGTCCTTATTAGGCTTGGGGATCAGAGTAGTAATGGCTCCATTAAATGACGGGTAGGCAGGACTGTCAGCGAAGATTGTGCGGTACAGCTCCAACAGCGGAGGAATCAAAGAAGGTTGCAACAATTTAAAATATTCGCTAGTATAGCCATCCGGACCCGGAGCTTTATGCAATTTTAATTTAGATATCACATTGTTTAATTCCTCCGCCGTTATGTCTGCACTCAATATATCTTTCTGAGTTTGCGTCAACTTGGGCACTTGCGCTTCTCGTAACAGACACGATTGTTTGGTGATATCATGTGGGATCGGGCTATACAGCTGCTCATAGAACCTCCCAAACTGTTCATGGATCTCCTGTGTGGATAGCACCGTTTTACCAGAGCTAAGGTCACGTATAGCCGTGATGAAGGACCGCTTTCTCCAGGGTTTAGACGTGCGAGATAACAAGCGACCTGCCTTATCTCCCCATCTAAAAAATTTATGTCGCACATAATCCAATTGAATCTTAACACTAGAGGTGAGAAACCCTTCTAACACCTGTTTTGCTTGCAAATATATGGTTTTATTACTCTCCGAAGTCGAGTCGACATATGCCCGAAATGCATTTTGCATCTCTTTCTGTAATTGGACATATTGTTTCTTATTTTGTTTGCGTTTATTAGATACGTACGACATAATATGTCCTCGCATTACTGCTTTGGAGGCCTCCCATAGGAGTACCGGGTTATCCCAATGCTCCAAATTATTATCTAGATAATCAGTGAAGTGCGCTGTGAGATAAGCTGAGAAGTCTGGGGAATTATAAAGATAGTTCGGGAAACTCCAGCGACCACTAATTTGAGGATGAGATGGGGTTTCTAGTATTAAAGAAATAGGGGCATGGTCCGAGATTATAATATCACCAATTTCCACTAACTTGAGATTTGCAAATATCAAGTCAGAGATCAGAAAAAAGTCAATCCTGGAGAAAGATCCAGAAGCAGCTGAGTAGCACGTATACGACCGTTCTATAGGGTTGGTTATTCGCCAGGGGTCATTAACCGCATGAGACTGTTTAAAGTCCTGCAATGTATTCCAGTATCTATGGTATTGCGCTTGTGGAGTAGTTGTCCTGTCTAACACTGGATTCTCTACCAGGTTAAAGTCTCCTCCTATAATTAAATTATGTACTACGCGCTGGGAGAGGATAGCCGAAAGGGATTGCAGAAAGACATGGGGAGTGTCGTTGGGGGCATACACATTAAGTAGTGTATACTTGACCTGCCAGATTTCTACATCTAAAAGCAGAAAGCGACTTTTGGGGTCCGAAACTTGCTCCAATATTTTATATTGTAAATTTTGGCTGAACACCATGGCTACCCCCCTAGTCTTAGTTTTAAAGTTTGCCGAGATGCATTGGCTTATCCAAGGTGCCTTCAATGATGCTACATCCCCCTCCTTCCAGTGTGTCTCTTGAATGAACACAATATCTGGGTTCCGCCGTCTTATATGTGTCAAAACCTTTTTCCTTTTGACCGGAGTGTTGAGACCGTCAACATTCCAGGAAAGAATTTTTAATATTGGTGATCTACTTTGTGAATCCAAATGTGGACGTACGTTAGCCTGCATATCTGGGTGCATAGGGAGAGGAGATGTAGCATGAGATATCCGACATCAATGTCCACCAGAACCTTCCCCTTCTACTGTGCAGTGTCCCCCTGTCACCAAACCGTAATAACCTGAAACACAATTGCCAATTCAACATCAACTTAAACATCTTATTAGAAATACTGTACAGTGCAATGTCATTTTTTGTTATACAATCTATATCAACTACTGAACCAACACTGGGCCCCATTATGATTTAGAGGCGCAGCGTAATTTCTCTACCAAATTTAGAATTCAGTTGCAAGAAGCAAAACCCCTGAATTAAGATTGGTTTAGACAGCAGTATAATTCAACCTGCGGTAATCCCGCTAAGGACTGTCATATGCCGGTATCAGTGAGGGCGAACGGCCCCCATAAAATGGTCCTTAGCCTTTTGCGGGTCCGTGAAGAAAAGGGTTTCCCCTCCCTCACTGACCCTCAATTTAGCTGGGTACATCAAGGCAAATCGTTTCTGATGTTCCACTAGGTAACTGCAGATCTCAGAAAACGCTTTGCGTTTTTGTGATACGGAGACCGAAAAGTCCTGGAAAACCAGGATTCTCTGATCTCCGACTGTCAATTGTTGTTGTTGTTTACGATAGGCAAGCAGCAGTCTCTCTTTATCCCTAAAGTCTAAGAATCGGGCAATCACTGGTCTAGGTCTGTTGCGGTCACCTTGCCCCTCCGGGCCCAACCTGTGCGCCCGCTCTATGGCCAAAGGTGATATATAGGGAAAGTCATTTAGTTTCTGTGGAATAGTTGAGCTTAGAAGATCTACCAATTGCTGACCTTTGTATGTCTAAGGGACCCCCACAAATCTTAAATTGTTTCTGCGGCTACGGTTTTCCAGATCTTCTAATTTCTCAGCCATGGATTTAATTACCGTATCTTGGGCCCCTAATTTTTCTTGCATGACATGTATAGCGTCTTCAGCGTCACTGGTACGCTGTTCTACTTCAGTCAGTCTTACACTGTTAGACTCAATCTTAGCTAACGTACTATCAAACTTCACCTGTAGATCTTCAAAGCGCTTATCTATTAATGGCATAATAGCCTTTGTTATTTCATGCACTATCTCTGCTGTGGATGGAAAAGATGTGGGGGGCGCAAGAGAGCCCGACGCCCTATGGGAGTTGTCCCCCTCCTCCTCATGATCTGGGGATGCAGGAGCCGCGATTAATGTAGATTTTTTAAATTTTTATTATTTTAAAATCTACATTATAAACGTCCTGCTATCGCAGAGAACGTTAATGGATGTCGTAGATGTTTTGGCAGTCGGATAATACAACCATATTATCAGTATTTTCATTTTACATATGTTTAATTTTTCTTTTTTAACAGTGCCATTATATTAAGTAGCTATTTGCAACTATAAACAGTCCTTCATCCTCTGTGGCATTACAGTACAATTGCTTAAGACACGCACTCAGTTTTTCCAGGTACGGCATGGCAGTGGGGTGCTGGAAGCAGAGCTTGGACGGGATGGGGGCGGAGCTTATTTGTTCCATTTTCGGGCTCCAAAATGTTGGCAGCTATGCTAATATATGCCATATGTATTACACGCATTGGAAATCCCCCCTTTTAATATTCTGCTTTGCCACTGTGCCATATCACTACTGAAAAACCACTGGATTACATAGCTGGAACCACATTACAGATGAAGAAATAGAACTGTTGATTCTGAGAACTGAAGTTTCAAAGGCAAATGGCAAAGTTTCTGTCCTGGCTTAATACCACCATGAAGTTGATGATCGCCATTTTCTTTGGCCAACTTCAGTGACACAATTCTTAGTCTTTTTCTGGCTCCTTTTTTGTGAGACAAGAACGGATTACAGCATGTTTTCTGACATTCTTCATAGTTTAACAGCAGACTGAGGTCCCAGAATTACTGATTGTTACCTTTAAAACTTCATTTCTTAGAATCAAAAGTTATTCTTCTTCATCTGTAAAGTGGTTCCAGCTGTGTGATCCAATGTTTTTTGTTACACAGGGGCAGCCCTAGGATTTGCGGGGCCATAGGTTTAAATTTCATGATTTCTTGTGTAAATGATGTATGTTACAATAGTAATTGAATGTCAACTTCATGATTTTTTTTCTTCACTATTAGTACCAACCATGCTGATTTTTTTTGTGGTGGTAATGTATACTTTTGTTAAGCACCTAAAATAAATTGGGATTTTTAATGTTGATTTTACCTAGCATTTTTAATTGTGTTCCAAAAGCTTGTATTTTTACTGTAACTCGAAACGGAAGTCAGATACAATAATTTGGTTTGGATTTTTGGATTCGGGACTAAAAGTTACTTTAGGGGGTCCCACTTCTGTGGTGATTCCTTAATAAACACCCGTGATACTTCAGATAAACTGGAATAATTAAGCAGCGTTTAATAAATAGTTTAATACATTGAAAATCAATATTTATTAAATTAAATGTTAAACTGTTGAGATATTTTGTTGAAATTGTCTTTTTGACATCCTCTCTTAACTAAAATATTTTCGAAAAAAACCGGAGATGGGTGGTGGACATTTCAATTTTTTTTTTTTTTTTGGAGTGATCTGATATGGAATGACCCGGGGTATATTTAATAAAGCTTGTTCAATTAAACTTTTATTCTCACTATAAAGTAAATTGAATCAAGAGGTGTTGCTATTTAATGAAGATTGGTTGGAAGCTACTATAGGGAATGATTGCAGGTGTGCATAGAGGACCTTTTTTTTCCCCCACAACTTCTTCACCGCATGTCATATTTGGTTTCATAGATCCTCCTCAACCAAGTAGGAAATAGAACCATCTATTATTTTTTAATATATTATTTGCATGGAGCATATACTTTAGTATAGTCTTTTTAGTATAGTCTTTTATGGGGCATTGTTAGCCAAAACTTATCAATAAGATGCAATATTTGTTATATCTGATATTTATTTGCACATTACTGTTATTTTGCCGCTGGGACTTGACTTGCACACAGCCAACAGCTAATTGTCGGCTGTGTGTATTTTAGAAGGGCGTGGGTCGCTGCTGATATTGACCCTTTTTCGAAAAGCCATTCGGCTAGGAAATCGATTGCTTTTGCCTCGTAGAGCCGAAGCAATTGATCCCTGCCAGACCGAAGATGCTGATCCACAAGGTGAGTATGTATCTATTCCTAACCCTTTCCCCTTTCATTACCATAACCCTTTCCCCTTTCATTACCATAACCCTTCCCTCCTTGCAGCCTGACCCTAAGACTCCGCTGCTTGCAGGCTGACCCTAACCCTTCTCTTCCATGACCCTAACCCTCCCTTCCTCTGAGACTAACCCTTAAAGGTTACTCACCTCTCCGGTGGGGTCTATGGTGGGTGCGACGGGTCTGGCAGTTTCCAAAAATGTTTTGGGTATGTCGGTCGGGTTTTAGGGTTACGCTGCGGAGAGGGGATGGATAAGAGAAGGGGATACTTAGGGTTACGCTGTGTGGAGGCGATGACTGCAGCCTAGAAGGGGAGACTTAGGGTTAGGCTATGGGGAAAGGAGGGTTAGGGTAATGAAAGGGGATGGTTAGGGTAAGAATTAGTAGAAGAGTTGGTGTAGGGCAGGGATAGGCAAACTGCGGCTCTCCAGGTGTTGCGAAACTACAATTCCCATAAAACCTTGTCAGGTACCAGCTATGCTTTTGCAGGTAAAGCATGCTGGGACTTGTAGTTCAACAACACCTGGAGAGCCACAGTTTGCCTATCCCTGGTGTAGAGGAAAGAGAGAGTGCTGCTTACCTGTCTGCGGCTTAGCTGGAAGTTTTTTAGTAGGTCCACCTTTGGAAAAGGAAAAGGAGTCTTGAAAATGTCCTTTTCAGGAAAAAAAAGGAGCAAATTTACACCTTCACAAAACCATCTTAATTGAACTGTAGGAAAAGAGTTTTAAAAACATAAGGAGTTGAGAGTGGATGTTTTCTAAATTAATTTCAAATAGTGACAGATACTCAGTCTCATAGTTTTTGTCACCTCTATAGATAGTTCTGATACAAGGTAGGCTAGATATTCTTGAAAGTCTTACTCTGTATGTGAGTCATTAAAAATACCAATGTGTGTGTATCGCACTTACATTTATAAAACTGTTGTAACCTGTTTGACTGGATTCTCTCAAAATATTTGCATTTTAACGACTCTGCTAGTTACAGTTTTAGGAGGCTAAAAATTAGCAATAACTGTAATTTGGGTCCCTCTACATAGGGGGATCGTATTCTCGCTTAAGAATGATTTAGGTTCTTAATTATACACAAAAAGTAGTAAGGTGACTCTCCTGACATGCCCTATTTTTCAGCTACAGTTCTTAACCAACCTACGAATACCATAGGACTACCTTATCTTTAGGTTCGTAATTGTGTGCGTAAGTAGGCTAATTAAGAACATTTTTGTCTAACTGCACCAGATTTCCTTAAAAGGCTCCCTCCACACAATCTTCTTATCTTTGTTCTTAAGGTTTCCCAAAATGCCCCTTTATTCTGGTGATTCAAAGCTGTCCTGTTATTTATTCCAAAGTAAATTGTGTATATTAAGTTACTACACATGCGCAGTATATCCCTTTTTAAATATATGCACCTAAAAAGCTAAATTTTCTTTACTGTGAATCACTTCCAGGGTGTCAAGACCCAGAAAAATGGCAAAAGGACCCATTTTCTTTGTATTTTATTAACTTTACAACAATTTAAATTTTCTACAAAGGTTTAACATTTGTATAAACGCTAGGTTATTTTTTAGTAACCGAAATCCCTCTAAAAATATATTGTATATGTATTGCTATTGTTACTGTTATAATACTGCTGAAATCAATAGGTCAGAGCCAGAGTAAAAAAAAAAAAAAATCTATGTATATTCTCAAACATCTGTATGAATGCAATTTAAATACTGCCATGAACAAACTTCCAGCAGTCAGAGCCTAATTTTCCCATTAGCAAAGATGTTTGGTTTATGGAAGTCTATTGGACTGCTACTGTCTGTCTGCCTACCAAATAATAAGTCAAATAAATTTACTGATGTACTATAGTCAGGAATGCTTGCGCTGTATATTGATTAAGAGGGAATTCACATTTGTGATATCAGGAGAGAAGAGTCGAATGAGTTCTGATTAGATGTCATGAATTTCACACATGTGTCGTATGCAAAAGAACCCACAACTGAAAAATGCCAGAGTTATGGAAATAACGTTTAAATATTTTGTGTTATGTCTGTTTTTTTTTAAGCTATACTTTTAGCCCCTCAATTGTAACTTCAAGATATTATGTTCTGGCATAACATACTTTATCCATTTTCTCGTTTAAACCTATTAAAACAAATAATACCGTAATTAGAATTAGCAGGAACAAAAATGGCTGTCCCTGCAAAGATTTTCAACAGAAATAGCAGAATGTAAAAATAAAATCTGCAAATGACTGTTTATGAATACTGCCTTCTCAATAAGTAGGAAAACATGTTTTGTAAGTTTGTCCAAAAAGCCCATAGTGTGTGGAATTCATTGAGCCTGTTTTGGTCAGCGACTATAAAATTGCTTTCCATCACTGGTCATTTTTGTATTTTGTATTTTGTATTTTTTTTCACAAGGGACAACTGCAAGGTTTGGGCTCTATTCAGCTGACAGCCTATTTGTCTCTTGTATTCTATAAATGAACAAAGGAAAAAAGATATGGGTGCTCAGCTCCTAATTTGTAACCAGCATTATTATGTACCAGTCTGGTTCCTCAATATTGTGCCACCCCTTACCATGACCCCAAGAAACCCAAGGCCACCAGGGCTAGTTTTCCTAAGAGGTCAGCCCTGGCTTATCATACAATCTGTGGCCTGAGGGGTTGCATGGTAATGTTCAATTTATAATTTATGGAACTATAGCAACCATTATTTCCTGGTGTTCAAAAGCTGTGCTAAGGTTTGCTGACACTTGAAGAACCGCTATTGTTGCTATAACTTGTCTCCAAGGCTTGCTGGCTCCTTACGATTCCATGGAAAAAATAAAAATATTTACCTATAAAGCTTAATATTTTTAGAGACTTTAGTTTAATAAAAAATTCTGAGATACATAGAAAGTTGTAGTCTTCCTGCTTGTATACCATTTGACCTGCTAAAATAAAAAACCCCATTGTACAAAAATCATTTACATGCATGTCTAAAAGGCGTATCTGGTGCTTAATGCATTATGGACCTGATTCAGAGACTGAAAATAAGTGAGGAAAGTTACTCCTGGGCAAAACTATGTTGATTTCAGGGGGAGTCAAGTTAATTGTATTCTTTGCATGCATTAATACATCTTTGTTTTTGCTTACTGCACACAAATAGTGACCAGCTTTACTTTTACATTGCTAATTAGACTTGGGCTGGGAAACGCCACTTCTCAACTCCTCTACTGTTTGCAAAGGATGAAATTTGACTCCCCCTTAAATCAACATGGTTTTGCCCAGGAGTAACTTTCCTCTCATTTTCGGTCTCTGAATCAGGTCCTATGGCTATAACTGTTGAGATTGCTTCAGCTACCTTTGGTCAGAAGTGCGGAAACAGCTACTGTTATACCGTTCCCTTATAAGACCGTTTAACATGAATTGTTAAAACTGAAAATAAATGTACAGATATTCTGGGAACTGTGCCAGATTATGAAATGTTATCCCCCCCCACCAAAAAAAATTATAATTGTATAAATAATAATATATAAAGAATATAGTGTAATAACAGTTCTACTTGAATATTTGCTTTTTGTGATTTAAAATTGTAATATATATTATACAGATGACACTCTCCAGGCTTATTGTCAGTCCGGAGACAGACCACGCCACACCTGAGGCGTGAAATTTAGCTACATGCCTGGTGTATACTGGAGCCCCTGATAGTGGGGATGGTTTTGGCTGCAGGCAAGTGTCAGAGGATAGTAGCAGGGATATTTTAAAAAGTGAGGGGGGCCCTTGTGCAAGATTTATACATACCCCCCCACAGCACCCATGAGCCCCGCCCACTCCAGCGGCACCCCTCCCCCTGCCCCCACAGAAAATGGGAAAAAAAAGACAGAGTGCAGAGTGTGTGAGTGCACGTATTATAGATACGCCAATGGGTACTAGATACAGGAGGTGGTGGCACTACCAGAAAACAATTAGGTTTAGAACTAGAGGCAGGGCAATGCAGTAACAGTGAATGAAGAGCACCAGAGCTGATAGAGATCTGATAGAGAGATACTAGAACTGAGGAGACCAGCGATAGCAGTTGCAGACACAAAGAGACACTGAAACCAAGGAGACTAGCAATCATAACTGGAATCGTGGAGAGACACTGGAACTGAGGAGTTATCATAACCAGGAACTAGGGATTGAGAACACATGAGAGGATACAAATAAACAGGCGAAGGAAACCTGTTGCTCTGACAAGTGCGCAGTCAGTGATGGGTTTAAATGGAACAGCTGAAGAGAGAGTCCAAACAAAGACAAAACTTGCAATGATCATGGTAAATGCAGTAGAAATTGTGAAAACAAGTAGGGAAAAGTACAAGTGAGGTCATATTCTTAGTGTAGAAGGGTTTCCATCTGTCATTTACATGGTCCTCTTAAAAGGGTAGAGGACACACCCCAGTAACTATTTATCATATAAATGTACCTTCTGGAATCATTTATAGCGCATTTCAAATTTTTACTTGAGATATGTGAAATATATTCTCAATGTGTAATAATATGCAGCCAAAGGAATACTAAAAATATGGGTTTTATTTAATCTTGGACACCCTTTTGAGAATAAACATAGAATGTGATTTCAAATAAGTGCCATGTGTGCACTAACTCGTCAGCTTGTTGGAGTGGCTGTGGTGAGGAGTGTTCCATGATAGGAACACTTGGCTCTCAAGTACTAACTATACCCATTACAAATGCCCTTGTTCATTCCTCCTGGGCTCACCTATTGAGGGCCTGGACAGGGACCCAAAGAGATTACTTGTGCAAAGCCTAAATACTGCTAGATGCCTCATAGCTAACCATTGGAAAGAACCTTTCCCACCCTCTCCCTGCAAATATTTCATAAAGTCTGACACCTATCATCTACAGGAAAAATGTTGGTATACTTAAACAACAAACCCATATTTTTATGAGGGTCTGGGCCCCCTGGTTTGCATTCCACTATCCATCCCAGATGCATTTCCAAGTCTATGGGTTGGCAGATCTACATCTGGGTGTCTGTTTGCCGCCCCCCCCCCCCCCCACCCCATCCCTTTTCCCTGCCCCCCCACACACACTTCCTTTTCCCTCCTCTATGATTCCATCCTATTTAACAAACTTTCTATGTTTTTCAATGACAGGTTTCTTAATATACATGTATTTCTGCTCTGTATTTCAGGTAGTTATAAAATCCTGATGTCAGTGTTCTGCACTGTTGTATATATGCCTAAGGCAGCACTGTGATTTTTTTTTTCTTTCTTTCTGTATTGATTACCAACTGGTCAAAACCAAATAAAACATTTTAAAAATAAATAAATATGTGCCAGGTTGCCCATCCAATGTTATTAATTTTGTTTTTAAACCATTCTGACCCTAGACCCTATTTGACCTTTTAACTTGATTTAGCTTAATATGTGAAATATACTTCTCTTTATCCTGAGTACGTTTAAAGTGTTATACTGTGTAAGCCTCTACCACCTTAGATGGGATGCCACTTCCACATATTAACTACCCTTTCAGTGAAATATATATATAATCCTTAGGTGCCCGTCACTCCAGCGCAGCACAACAATATTGCTTCAGGTGCACAATCAACGGCGTTACATAGCAAAGGTGTAAAGAAGGCACTCTGGAAGACTTGTAGATAACAAGCAATGCGGCTTGTCCAGACAAAATTTATTGCGGAGAGACCGACGTTTCAGTAGCTTAACGCTACTTTCATTAGGGTCAGTGTACAGTATTAGGCAAAGATGAAGAAACAATAGAAACCACATCTATATAAAGGTAAAATCACATGTACTCACCCATGTTGGCCGCCGTCTGCACGCCTCGTACCCGGAAGTCCGCGCACAGGAACTACAAGCCGTTGTCAGGGAGACGTGGGCGGGCTCCCGGCGGGTCCGTTAGTCATTGGCTGCAGCGGCGTACCGGGTGTTTAAATAACTAAAAAGTAAACAAACCATTATTTAGAAAGAGCAGAAAGGGCTAATGTGAGCCTAACAATTAGACAAATCAGGAAAAAAGTAACTGTGCACCATCAGGTACAAAATACAAACAGGAGGTAAGAGCAAAATATGCACCAAATATATCAGAAAAACATGCAAAGATAAATTATAAAGCCCCCAAAAAACATATAGCAATTATGAAAAATACGGCATAAGAGGGCACGTAATGAAAGGACATATGACACCAAGCTCGTCCAGATCCAGAGGGATAAGGAGTACACATACAGTTGTGGTCAAAATTATTCAACCCCCACTGAAATTGAATGTTTTGGCCAGTTTGACTTTGATTTTGATCATTCAGTTATCTTGCTTACATTTACATGAAAGAGGCACTTGTAGGTCAGAGAAATATAAACTTAAGTTTATAATGAAATAACCACAAATGTCTTTTCTGTGCTCACATCATTATTAGTTTTTATTCAACCCCCAAGTGACATTCAATCTTAGTACTTAGTACAACATCCTTTTACAGTTATAACAGCTTTTAAACGTGAAGCATAGCTTGACACAAGTGTCTTGCAGCGATCTACGGGTATGTTCGCCCATTCTTCATGGGCAAAAGCCTCCAGTTCAGTCAAATTCTTAGGCTTGCGCACTGCAACTGCTTTCTTTAAGTCCCACCAGAGGTTCTCAATCGGATTTAAGTCTGGTGACTGCGATGGCCACTCCAAAATGTTCCAGCCTTTCCTCTGCAACCATGCTCTAGTGGACTTGGAGGTATGCTTGGGATCATTGTCCTGTTGAAAGGTCCAACGTCTCCCAAGCCTCAGGTGTGTGACGGACTGCATCACATTTTCATCCAATATCTCCTGGTACTGAAGAGAATTCATGGTACCTTGTACACGCTGAAGCTTCCCTGTACCTGCAGAAGCAAAACAGCCCCAAAGCATTATTGACCCTCCGCCATGCTTCACAGTAGGCAAGGTGTTCTTTTCGTCATATGCCTTGTTCTTCCTCCTCCAAACATAGCGTTGATCCATGGGCCCAAACAGTTCTAATTTTGTTTCATCAGTCCACAGAACACTATCCCACAACTTTTGTGGTTTGCCCACATGACTTTTGGCATACTGCAGTCGACTCTTCTTATTCTTGGGAGACAGCAAGGGGGTGCGCCTGGGGGTTCTGGCATGGAGACCTTCATTACGCAGTGTGCGCCTTATTGTCTGAGCTGAAACTTCTATACCCACATCTGACAAATCTTTTTTCAGTTCCTCAGCAGTCACACGGGGACTTTTATCCACTCTACGCTTTAGGTAGCGCACAGCAGTCGAAGTCAGGATCTTCTTTCTTCCACGACCAGGTAGCATTTCAATAGTGCCCTTTGCCTTGAATTTGCGAATGATGCTTCCTATGGTGTCTCTTGGTATGTTTAACTTCTTTGCAATCTTCTTATAGCCATTGCCCTTGCTGTGAAGACAAATCACCTCTTCTCTTGTCTTCCTGGACCATTCTCTTGACTTCACCATGTTTGTAACCACACCAGTAAATGTCTAGAAGGAGCTGAGTATCACAGTCATTTTAAAGCTGCCCAATTGGTGCTTATTATGCTTGATTGGTGCTCGGTGACATCCACAGGTGTTTTCAATACCTGATTGAAAACACCGGAATGAACCTCTCTTCTTCAGAGTGGTAGTCTTTAAGGGGTTGAATAATTGTGGCAATGAGGAAACCACAAAATAAACATTTACTACTGTGTTATATAAACAATTGATGTCATTTTAGTTGCATTTGGTTCTTTAAAACGTCCTTGTAGGATTTCATTCTGAATAAAATTCCAAATGTACACTATAGTCCCTAAACCCCTTTACAGCATTGGGGGTTGAATAATTTTGAACACAACTGTAGTTGCAATGGGCAGCGGACTGACCCGAAATGGGGTGATCAGGGAGGTCATTGTTGGACCTGAGGTGCCGGAAGGATCGGCGTTATATATTATGTCTAAAAAGCATGGTGCTGTTGCAATTAAGTATTGTAGTCAGTGGGTCAAGTTGACCAAGTCTTGTGTTCACAAATTTCCAAACATAGGAAGTTTTGATGAATCAGTTCTGGATACTTTAAATGAGCAGATTTGTAGAGTTAAGTCTCACAAGGAGCGGGAGAAATTCATGAGGAGTTATGCTTTGTGGAAACAGGAAGGCAAATATTGGCGGGAGCACCCTGTGAGCGCATCTCCAGGGTCAGTAACAGTAAATGCGAATACTTCGCACGCTAGCGATAATACGGCGCCTGCGGTAACTACGCACACACCTCCTCCTCCTCCTTACAAGGGAGGAGGTAAGGACGCTCCATGTTCATACTCTGTCTGTCCCAAACCTAACAATTTTTCTTCCCATGTTGTTACTGCTAATCACAATGTTGCCAGATTGTATCCTGTCCTAGAGAAAGAATTATCTAAA
>WWET01002149.1:205871-220600 GCA_011038615.1 Limnodynastes dumerilii
TATTTACACACTTATTTTAACTGAGCATCCCCTTGGCAGTACAGCCCTCGTGTCTTTATTACGTTTTTGTTTGTATCTTTCTTGAGGGTGTCGTGTGTACAATTTTTTTTTTTCAGATTCTAGATCTTATTTAACTATTGCATTCTAGAGAATGTTAGCTAGAATCTGATTGGTTGCTATGGGCAAACTCTCTACTCTTTCAAAACCCACAGTTTAATAAATCTGGCCCAGAGTGTCTAATCTCCCAGCCCCAAATTATTATTTGAATTTGTCTGTTTTAAAACAAAGTTAATTGGGGTTTTTAAAGTTTAATTTTTATCCCTAGTTAACATCAAGTCCATAATAACGTTTGTGTGCAACCATCCAAGGCAGTGGGAACCTCCCATATATGGATCTGATTCATAAGCTCAATTGGATGTTTGATTTCAAAAAGCCTTAGAAAAACTTTCCACTCAATATCCACTGTAGTTTAAACAATATGAATAAAATATGGTACTATACCCCTTAACTTGCGCTAGTTTGAAGCAGATTAGATTAAGTTTCCCAAGGCCACACAGTTGCTGTAAACTGAGTAGGCAAGATACACAAAACAGACCTGTGAACTGACATTGCCCTTCCCATACTTTATACATACAACATAAGGTAGTTCTGTGCAGGTAGAACACAAATACCAGAAAGGTATATTTTGAACTGCCATTAAAAGTTAAACTAGGAAACATCTCATTGGAGCTTGAATTTTGTTGGCATGTATGAAATTTTTGGCTCCCCTGCAATTTGAAGATTTAGTTAAATTGCAGATTTGCTCCTTATCTGATATTTTTTTTCTCCTAACTAATCCAACCCAATATGTTAATGTGAATGTTATTAGAGTTCTCTGAACACTACACGTTTATTGATTTTAAGTTTCACTTTACCCAGTTTACAACAGGCACGTCAAACTCGCGGCCCAAAAGCTTTTGTTTTCCGTCCCATCTCAGGGAGGTCAGTGGTCGTTGATAAGGGCCTTCTATCAGTCACTGCAGCAGTTAAACAGGACAGCTGATCGCAAAGCCCGTTTCAACTACCCTGTATAACTGCTGTATCGGCTGACAGCAGGAAACAGATTGAAAAGACAGAAGAGCTGGATGGTGACGCACACTGTGGAGGAGAGACATGGACAGAAGGTAAGGTATAAACAGGGGAGGCTGGAGACTACTAAATGAGGAATTACTAGGGAGCTGGAGCCATTTAAATGGGGATTAATGGAGAGCTGGAAACGTATGATGATGATACTGGAGAGCTGGAACCATATGAATGGTTAATGCTCTGGAGCAATGTTTATCTACTTTATAAAAACTTTGTGCTAATGGAATAAAGTAGCACAGACATACTGTCTACATACTGTATAGGTTTATATAGATGGGAGATTTACATGATTCACAACGTTACATACAACAATCTTTGCTACCACCGTTAAAACATTTACTCCTGATAATGCCAGCAATACTCTATGGAGCCCAAAAGAATTATACTTTGAAACTCAGCCTGCTATACTATACCTGCTTTAGAGTAATTTTGTAAATCTCTAACTTTGTAAAGGACAGATGAAATTGTAAAGCCTCCCCTTGCTTTTGTAAGTTGTCTGTTTTATTTATTATTTTTTAGACTTTAAAAACAAATATTATTCACACAGACCTTGCATGATATCACAATATACTCCAAGATTATCCAGTTGGTAGCATATATTGGGTACAACAATTCAAATTATATTTGTTGCTGTTTATTATGATTTTATATTTCAAAAATGATCCGAAATATTAATAGAGTGAAGAGTATAACTTTTTGTTAACTGTTATGTTCACAAACTATGTTCTTTCACCAGAAGACCCTTTTCGATAAGGCATCACATATGGTTCTGCTTCTATATAATTTAAATATTTTCCCTTGGTGACTGATTAATATTTTCATCTTTTTGTTTTTTTTGTCCACTTTGTATTGTTAAAGGCAGACAATAGATGTTCATATGTAAAGCGGCAGGTAAAATAAGATAAGTATTATTGCATTATTTGAGACTTGCATAATATGATTAATTAATGCTTTTGTTTGAAATGAGCCATTTAGGGAAAAGAGTCTACCTTTAACCTTTCTTCACAAAGAAACTGACTGCATACTTTTAAAGAGCTTTTGTGTGCTGCTGTTACTCTGTATGCATCTTCTTCACTTTAGTATTCTCTTTTTATATTCACAATAATATACCAAATTTGGATTGAAGTGGAATAATATTGTTTATTGAACTACGGTATATACCAGAGCTACTGCACAGTTATATTGTTTTTAATAGTTTGTTCTTAGCAGGTTAGGTCCTCCAATTTACAGCTGTGTTACTCAAGTCAGTGATAGCCCTACTTTTCTCTTATCTTTTGAAGGGGAATAATAGTCTGATACCCCTTTCACATCACCACCTTATCCCCGGGTTTTTGGCCCAAAAAAACGGTATTTTGCAAAAACCCGGTTGTTTGGTGGTGATGTGAAACCACCACTTCTGGGAGACCCGGGTCAAGAGACCCAGGACTTGAACACAGGAAAAAAGAAGGGTTTTTCCCGTGTTTAACCCGGGAAGAATGGCAATGTGAAAGCGCCAGGGTTGTTTTCAACCCGGGTCTTTCATTTTGCCTCCCGATTGGCTTAGATTTGTCCACTGTTGCTATGGTAACAGTAAACAAATCTGTTAGCGTCGGAAACCTAAAAAAAAATAATTAGCAAGTATAGGGCATGCTGATGCTTGTAGTTCTACAATCATTAGCATGCCCAAGGATGACAGGGTATGCTAGCGCCTGGAGAACCACAAGTGCCAGCATGCCCTGTCATCCGTTAAAACACCACACAAATACATACTCCTCCTAGCACCTAAATAAAATATAGGGCCGGACCCTACCCTAACAAAATACTAAACATTTAATGCCCCCCTATAAAGAATAAATTACATTTAATACCGCAAATAATGGAATTTTTTTTACCGCTAATTGTATTATGTAAAAAAAATACATGAATAACAAAATAGCATAAAAATAATAATTAAAAATAGTTACTTACCTTCTTGATAACATCTTCTAAGCTTGTAATCCGTGGGGGAGGTATTAGAAAAATAAAAAACCCTGTGGACCGATGCAACTCATGTTCTGCATCGCAGGACATCCCGACGCTAATGACAGCTCTGCTTTCATTGGGGTGTATTTATACCCTTGGGCAGCCTGTGAAATCCCGCTTCCATGGTGACCAAATAACGTTTAGTCACCATGGAAACGGGATTTTACAGGCCACCAAATACCCGGGATTTTGCCGAGAAACACCTTTCGCCGCATGCTCCCCCGACGCTAATGAAAGCTCTGCTGTCATTAGGGTGTATTTATACCCTTGGGCAGGCTGTTTCCATGGTGATCTCACAGCCTGCCCAAGGGTATAAATACACCCCAATGACAGCAGAGCAGAGTTGCGTCGGTCCACAGGGTTTTTTATTTTTCTAATACATCCCCCACGGATTTCAAGCTTAGGAGATGGGATCGTTATCAAGATGGTAAGTAACTATTTTTAATTATTATTTTTATGCAATTTTTTTAATCATGTGTTTTTTACATTTCACAATTAGCTGCAATTTTTTTTACAATATACAATTAGCGGTCATTTTTTTTTTTTACATTATCTGGTGGTATTAAATGTAATTTATTCTTTGTAGGGGGGCATGAAATGTTTAGTATTTTTTTTTAGGTATGGGGCCGGTCCTATATTTTATTTAGGTGCTAGGAGGGGTATTCATTTGTGTGTTGTTGTAACGGGTGACAGGCCATGCTGGCACTTATGGTTCTCCAAGCGCTAGCATGCCCTGTCATCCTTGAGCATGCTGATGTTTGTAGCACTACAAGCATCAGCATGCTCTTTAGCGCTAAAAATCCACTAAAACCCAGGAAATTCCTGGTGATATGAAAGGTTCAGACACAGGAATTTCCCGGGTTTTTGGTGGACTTATAACGTGGTCATGACAAAACCCCGGCACTGCTCCTAGAAAAGTCCCAAGTACAGAATACCAGGCTTTTCTGGGAGGGTGATGTGAAAGCGGTATGAGTTATATGGTCTCTCTTTCCTTTTCCCTCTCCCTCTCCTATTCTGCTCCTCAGTGTTTTGCGCAGTATCGTCTACTCTGATGCTACTGTGCATGCCCAATGGTGAGAAGCAGAAGTGTTATTGCTGGGGGCCGCCATGTTTAGGTAGAGCTGGGAACGTGGCGATGCGGCAGGGAGAGAGGGAGGCGGGTGCAGAAGGGAGCGGTGTAAAGGTCTCTCCCGCTGGGAGTGTGGGGCTACTACAGTTCAAAGTCAGGCTCAGAATGCAGAGAGCCCTCATGGGCGCCGGAGAAGTGTGGTGCAGCCACAAGGTTCTGTCTATTGTGTCTGCGGAGATAGGGCTGTACAAGATGAGGCGAGTCATACAGCTCCTGTCATCACTGGCTACACCTCACCTGTAATCAATAATAAAACCCTCAGAACACAGTCACCTGCCAACTATAGTAACACCCCCACTGTACTAATCAACTATAGTAACACCCCCACTACACACACAGTCACCTATCATTAATAATAAAACCGTCACCTATCATCAATATTTACATGATATATTAACAACCCCTCGCAGGTCTTGTACGAGCCTATAGCCCCTCCCCCCCGAACACAGTGACCTGTCATCAATACCCAACACAGCCACCTGTAATCAATAATAACACCACCCAACACAGTCCCCGTCATCAGTAATAACACAGTCACCTGTCAACAATAACTACACCCCCACTACACACACTGTCACCTATCATCAATAATAGCATCCACAGAGTCACCTATCAATATATATAAAAGCCATTCTACTACTCACTGTTATACGTATGCTCCGTAGCGTTCACACTTTGATGCTACTGTGCATGTGACGCAGTTGGGAGCAGAATTGCTCTCCTAAATAGTTATGATTAGGGACATTGGTGGGGACATTTCTTTTTTTTTTCCTGTCTGTTAGTTCAAGGTCCCATTTTTGCAGCCAAAAAAGCGTTGTTATTCATGAGTCACAGGCAAGGTATTTCTGTCACTGGAGAGAAGTCAGAAATTATTGAACAAGGTCAACAAAAAACTGAGATTTTCTTGGATATAATAAGGAGACTGCATGGCAGTCTTAGAAAATGTCCTCTTCCATTGAGGTGGTTCCTTGGGCCAGACTGTACATGGGAGCCTTTCATAGGAATTTCTTAACCCAATGGGACATCTGCAGAGGCAAGGCAGCAACCTGTTCTGGTGGGCAAAATGGAGCAACCTGAGAAAGGGAAGAAAATTCAGGATGCAAGACCCAGTGGTTCCACTTGCTGATGTCAGTTCCTACGATTGGGGGATAGTATGCGACAACATGTTGGCTCAGGGCAGATGAAACAAGGAGCTGAGTCAAGCACACTCCAATGTATGGAAATTGAGAGCATTTATTTCAGCAATCCTCATCAAGGCAGTGTAGTAAAGATCCTATCCGACAACAAGGTGGTTGTATCTTATGTAAACTATCAGGGCTAAGCCAGGAGCAGTTAAGTAATGCAGGAATGGAAATAGGTGTGACTACCCAGCGCCCCGGTCCCACTCCAAACTGATAACAACGTTGTGTATTATTGTATAAAAATGTTTATTTATATTGCAATTTTGGGGACAAACAAATAGATAAAAATAAAAAACAAAGTTCAGTTAGATTGGTGTGTACATATGCATATCTAGTACTGCAGTACAAATATTCTACAGCGGAGATGCTTCTCGTAAAAAATGTTGTTGTACAATTACACTTATTATAGTTGCAGCTGTTTGAGGCAACAAGCTCTTAAGTTTGCATCAGCATAAACACATCAGATGGTAATCAACAATAAGCAGCTTTTTGTAGGGACTCTATGCAGGACGAGTCTGCTTCCCTATAGTAGACACTTTAATACTGACAGCACTATTCAATAGTGCAGTGATTAGTAAACATGTCCCGCAGTGAAGGGGTTAAGCTGTATCAGGGTTGTTGGAAATCCCCCACAGCAGTTGGTTGTGTTGTACAAAGTTTTATACCCACAAATCAGGCCACTTGATGACAAAACGTCTGCCTGGCCTGCTGGGCTCAGAAGCAGACAGGTACTTTTCTCTTGTGGTGCAGTCCGGGCAGGCTTCTGTTCCGGTGCGTGTGTTATGCCGGCAATGCTGTTTACATTCGGTGCTGTGACGGCGTGCACTTACAGGATCAGCCAGATGGGGTCCCGGTCCTCTGTTAGTAGCTCCTGTTCCGGCTTCAGTACCAATGGTGGAGATCTCCTATGTGGAGGCGGCGAACCTACGCATTTCGCCCGGGGTGGGCTTCGTCAGGGTTAGGGAGGAAGTAATGGAGAAAGGAAGACCTTTGCCACTCTGGGCAGAATTGGAACTAGAGGATCTCACAGCAGCCTTTATAGCTGGTAAAGTAAATATTACAGCAGACACCTTAAACAGAACTACAGTCCAACAAGGAGAGTTAGAACTGAATCAAGTAGTATTTTGGAAATTGATAGAAAGAAGGGGAGAGCCTAAAGATAGATCTTATGGCCACAGTTCAAAACAGGAAGGTGAGAAGTTTCTATTCCAGGTTCCGAGAGCAATTGTCAGTAAAAGTAGACCCTCTTTCAATGGAATGGAACTTCCATTTAGCCTAGACGCTTCCTCCAGTTCCATTAGTTCAGCTAACTTTAAACAAAATCTTCAGAGATAAGACCACGGTAATTGCAGTCCTACCATTCTTGAGGGACATGGTTCTTTCAGATTCTGCACATGGCTGTGGACAGGCCCTGGACACTGGCAAATCTACTATAGCTAGGTGGATTAAATCCTGTATTCAAGAAATCTATATAGGATAGGATATAGTCTGTATTGCATGGTGGCAACTAGGATGAAGTTGCTATTATGTTAAGTGGTCCTTATTGTATGGTGATCAGATTTAAGTATCACTGATGCAGCCATCCTCTGGTCCTGACCCTTTGACCACACCCATTGACAATATGGTGTGCCCCCATCACATTATTCCCTGGTGGGCCCTACATGTCCCTGTCTGATCCTGCAAGCATCGCTTGTCATACAATTACAATATAAGGGAAAAAATATTTATATGAAAACTCACCTTCCGGCTCCGGCAATGTGAGCTGCCTGGGTCCCGGCTTCCTCCTCCCCGTTTCCTTCATGTGTGTCAGCTAGGCGTGATGTCATCACGCCCAGCCATAAAGGCAGGACTGAGGAGGATTGCCTGTGAGCGTGAAGAGCGGCAAGACGCCGACGACGTACAGAGGCAAGAGCAAGAAGATTGAGAGCCAGTCTGAGGCAAGCCTCGAGAAGAGTCAAGAGCAGAGCAAGAAGATTTATCTCTGTGATTCACAGGATTAAGAAAAAGAGAGGGCAGAAGATAGAAGAAAGCAGGGAAATAAAAGGGAAGTACAGTAGAGTTGGGGATACAGAATGAAGAGGCACAGTGTAATAATTATGAGGATAGAGAAGGAAGGGGCACAGTGTAATTATGAGGATACAGAATGAAGGGTCACAGTGTAATAATTATGGGGACACAGAATGAAGGGGCACAGTGTAATAATTATGAGGATACAGAATGAAGAGACAGTGTAATAATTGAGGATAGAGAATGAAGGGTCACAGTGTAATAATTGAGGATAGAGAATGAAGGGTCACAGTGTAATAATTATGAAGATAGAGAATGAAGGGTCACAGTGTAATAATTATGGGGATACAGAATGAAGGGTCAGAGTGTAAGAATTATGGGGATACAGAATGAAGGGGCACAGTGTAATAATGATGGGGATACAGAATGAAGGGGCACAGTGTAATAATGATGGGGACACAGAATGAAGGGGCAGAGTGTAATAATTATGGGACACAGAATGAAGGGTCATAGTGTAATAATTATGGGGACACGGAATGAACGGGCACAGTTTAATAATTATGGGATACAGAATGAAGGGACAGTGTAATAATTATGGGACATAGACACTATCCCTGTCTCAAGTGCCCCAGAACCCCCGAAGCCTTAATCCGGTCCTGGGAAATACCCATGTGTGTGTGCTGCCATGGAGGAGTCGAGCAAGACCATTATCAAGTATAATCAAAATTTTCTACTTGTATAATGCTCCTGTATTCATTACATGTGCCCAATGCCATGCCTGCTTAAATTGTATAATTGTTGCCCAACCATAAACAGATTCTAAAGGTTATTTTGTGTAATTCAATATAGATACCATCTCAACAAAGTTGATGCCTCATTTAATATATAATATTAATTTTCTATGTAAAAAATGTGAGTTTTTAGCGTTAGTAGTTAGTGTGGGAAAGCATCAGTAAGCTAATGCTGAAAAAGTATTTGTAATAAAGATTAATTTCTGTTGTCTTTTTCCTGTGTGTGGGTGTAAATGTTAGCAGCCCTCACAGGAAAGGTAGAGACACTGAGTTAAAGAGATGCTCATTAACTAATGTATTGTTCTCTGTGATCATTTATCTAATCTCAGCATTTGCCTGGAGGGTTTAATAATAAAGCATTGAGACTTCTGTTCTTGTGCCGTTTGAAGTACTTAATATTTTTCAGTGCATTTTTATGAAATTCAGTGTAAATGTCACCAGTCAGGACCGGAGTAAAACCAACAATAGACATAAAATAGAAATTTTAATACTTTTTAAGAAAGCATTTAATTGTTATTATTTTTATTATTATTTCCTAGCTATTCTACAATACATTATCACCTCTGCAGATTTTCCTTGAAAACTGGATACTAGAACTGTTGCTTTGACCCATTACCAGAAAATGCACAATATAGGATATAGCTTATGTTGGTGTATAACTGCCTAATATCAGGGTGTTCTCTCTTCTGCATCCAGCCCACTTGGCCGGTTAACCAGATGAGTGTTGACACTGCAAACCTTCATAGTTTGCAGCATTGCACAGTCTGTTATGGAGGGCTATGATAACTGGACACCAGCAGTTGCTTCACAAACCTACCCTCTGGGATCTCTTAATGACAAGAAGATTGTCAGGTAGTTAATGGTGCCATTTAAATATTTTATATAGATTTGATTTGTGTTTTGTCAAAATATTGGACAAATTAGAGTAGTTGTATAATTAACCACAAGGTGTCCGCAGCGCCATACAAAATACAGTACAGACATACAGGGTAGAGATGGACAGCATAGTACGTAATAATATACAATATAAATATAAAAATATCACAAAAATGCATTAAAGTGAAGCAAGCACAGAACGCAAGGCAAAATGCAAGGTGTCAAGCTTGGCAGATGAGGGAGGAGGGGATAGAGCGCAGTGAGAAGTTGAGAGAAAGCCACCAGGTGGGGATGGGGTAATAGGGTAGCAAAGAGGGACAAGAGGGTATGAAGTGAGGGGGGAGTGGTGGAGGATAGAACAACACTAGGATGGTAGACCCTGCTCATGTGAGCTAACACACTATGTGGGAGGGATGAATTTACAGAAGACATAAGGAGGGGGAAGGAAGTGAACTGCTGGTGTGAGCGGAGGAAAGGGGAAGGAAGGAAAAGAAGGGATAGATGTAGGATGCAGTGAGGATGTTAAAGGGAGCAGGGGTAGGCTAGCCTAAATAGGTGTGTTTTGAGTAAGTACTTGAAGACCTGAAGTGTGGGAGAGAGTCTGACTGAAGAAGGAGGTGCAGCATGGGAGAAGTCCTGGATACGGTCGTGAGATGTGGTGATCAGTAGGAAGGTCAGACAGCTGTGTGCTCATGATCCCTTTCCAAATGTGAAGGCTGCTTTTTTCTAAGAAGTGATCTAAGCTAGGGGGCAGGGGGCTTACAGATAACTGATAGCTAATAATAATTGTTAAAAATTGTTGCTGTTAAAAATATTCTTGAATAATAAGTAAATGCCATGAAATTAAGATGTAAAAATGTAGTTCTATTTCAGTCTTTAAGTAAACAGGAGGCAACTGTGGTACAACAATTTTTGGGGGCCATAATGAGGTTTAGAAGTATATATGTTGTTATCGTTGTTGCACATTTTGGAGACGTAATGCAGGGACAATGGTTCAAAATTGGCTTTTCTAGTCAGAAATCAGTTTGACTCCTATATTGCTTTGAAGTTTGACTGCTTACATGCTATGAAAAAGTAATTGGTAAAAGCGACATTGTCAGTTGGCATCTCTTTACAACCTAAAAACTTTCCACAGATCAAGCAGATCTAGACCTTCGTACTTTTAAGTTATTTGTGTTCCCTTTGCACCCATTATACTCATTTGTGCATGTCAGGAATATATTAACTTATATTAACTCATAGGCCCAGATTTACTAAGCTGAGGGTTTGGAAAAGTGGAGATGTTGCTCATAGCAACCAATCAGATTTTAGCTGACATTCTCTAGTATTTAATAGGAAAATGACAGCTAGAATCTGATTGGTTGTTATAGGCAACATCTCCACTTTCCCATACCCTCAGCTTAGTAAATCTGGCCCATAGAGTCCATTTATTGTTAAACAAATATCATTTTCTGATTGTTAGGAAAATCTGTACTAAACAGAACTGTGCAGTAAAGAAGTTGATTTGTCACATGCATTACTCACCACATGTAATCTGATATAACCAAATGGTGAACAAAAAGCAGAAATAAATAGTAATAAGCAACAAGATGAATGTAAGCAGGCTGTCATTAAGTAGCTCTATATAATTCCATTATCAGGTCGTAATTACTGCATCTTCATTTCATGCTAGCAGTTAAAATTTATTTTAATTTAAATATTGAGGTTACTACATGTTGCAATATTTCTGTTGAAGCTACTGGTAAGTCCCTAATATTTAGCAATGATATGGAAGGAACTCCTGCTTTCCAGAATTTTTCCTAACATGCCATAATCCACCTTTATGAGTATCTTCTCAAATAAAATCCTACATGAAAGATGATAGCTCACCCGGATATTTTGTAGCGGAGCATGAATTTTTGCTATTACCTTTTGTGTTTTAATTTTTACTGATATGGGCAAAAAGAGGTAATTACTACTTTCTAATTAATATCAAATTGAGAAATTTCTGGAATTAATTCCAACTTTGCTTAGTTATTTTCTAATACCATAGTGCATAATGCAGTCCAATTTTCCCAGTGACTTTTCCTAGGAAATTACTTTGAATCGCATGTAAACAGAGCCTATCTTTTCCATACGAAGATTGCGTATATGTGGTCTTTAAGGCCGCATATACGCAATCTACGTATTGAAAAGATACGTAGATAATGTAAACCTTTGACTACACATGCGCAGTAGTAAAAAACGGGAAACTACAGACTTATATGCTATACGTCCAGTAGTCTGAATCCGGTCCTATGTCTGAATCCGGTCTATAGGCTGTTACAATGATGCTAGTTGCATTTATTTACTTTTTGGTGTTTATGCTACATATCCAGGAAACCAATGCATTCTCCTGCTTTTGCTTATATACTCTTGATTTGCTTTTGCAAGTAAAAGTTAAATGTCATTTATAATTCTATTTTAAATGTGTTCTTTTGGTATACAATTGGACTTATGATGTTAAATGTGATAAATTTATATTGTAGCACCATTGTGTACTCTTCATGTGCATTTCTAAATTGCTGTTGGGGAGTTATGACCATATTACAGTTAGTTCATATTTCTTAGTGTATTGTATGTATTGTATTCCTGAGGGATGTCCAAAGGGATTGTATTCAAGTACAAAAAGAGAGATATCACATTCCCTGAGGAATGCGGGGTTAAATGAACTATACACAGCGCACATTTGGATAATAAGACTAAAGTCAGTTGTTAAAGATGAATAAAATAAAAAATTTGAATCCAACATTTATAAATATGTGTAAGAGAGAAAGGTGAAATACTTAGCTCCTTAATGGTGTGGGACCCTGTTTTCAGCAAAGTCACTCACTCTATCGGAGCATATGTGGATATCCTCCATATCTTCCATATGTGGAATCCTCCGGTGCACACGGTTCTGTGCTCTGACGTGAATTCCAAAAACACCTTGGATTGTATTCAACTGTGAAATGTCTCTTGTTTCAAAGTATGGCAAGGTAAATGATGAACATTTTCTGGGATGCATGTCAGAACTTGCTACATGAGTGTTAAATGAGGGGCTATAGCCTCATTACAAACAGAGCACTGGATTCAGAAATTAGACTTTGCAACCACATTGAACGTATAGATCTGGTTTCTGTACATTGAGTTCCATACATTAGGGCGTGACAGCGCTCTGTACGTTTGAATAGATGTAGCGTGGACGGGTGTGGAATTTTTATTGGACAGTATGGGCTGGGGTAAGCATAGTATAATTTCCATATTGTTTTATATAAGCAGTTTATTAAAAACGGTTCAGTTATTGTAAATGCTTTTGACCCAGTGCAAACATATGACACTGTTGAATAAGTAGTGAAATCCTGTGGCAAGGGAGAATTTTACTGATTTGGCATTACCCTGAATACAGAACTTTATTTCTCTTCATGAGCCTCACACAACAGTCATGTGTCAATTTTTTTACACCAGCTAGATCCCATTGTCATGTGGCCACTCCTACATTTATACCAATATTGTGCTCTTAACTTAAGTATGGCATGCTGACATTTATGCATTTGTTTCATGGGTTCTCTACATAATTACAATGAAACTACACACAGTGTAGCATTTGTTTTTATTTTTTCTGTTTAGACATTCTAACCTGAAATAGTGACTCGCTTTGCACACACAGCAGTTTAAGATAACTTCAGATCAGTTCACTTGCAAATGCTCCAAATATATATTATTTTTGTAAATCATTAACTCTGTACATTCACAAAGTCTGAGGATTATGTTAGTGTATTGTGGAATGTACCATAATCTGTATGAAGGTTTTAATTTTTTAAGGCTGTCTCCACAGACAGATGTAACTTAATGAAGATGCCACTTGGAGCGTAAAGTGTTTTTTTCTTTTTCTTTTTTCTAAAGCATTTTTTCTTTATTTTTACAAAATAAAACAAGGTAACAAACAAAATCAAAATAAGAATTTCAGCAATAGCACAGAACACTGAGCACATATCAAGTTTGTTTTTTGTGTCTGAGTAGACTAAAATTTAACTTGTATAATTTGCTAAACAGTAGCAGTTGATACAATCATTAAATTTATATTATGCATCAACAGAAAAGCCATCCAGTGCCATGCAATTAAGCAAGTATGTAAACAGTTTTGTTCAGTATAAAATCAAACAAAATAACATAGCAATTCTTACCAAATCATAGTTTCCATCCATCGAGGTCAATTATGTCTGTGTATGAGCTCATTCACTCAATGTATATCCATGAATTTCAATTTGTCTATACAGAAACCAACTTGTGTTTTTTAAAAATGTTGTAAATATGAGCCTGGGTATCCTTATCCAAATAATCAATGTAAGGTCCCAATTTAGCATAACATTTTTCCCCTCCTGCCTCTACCTCCACTAAGAAAGCCCTTCTATCAAAATATTCTTATATGCAACAGGGCTGACTGAACGGCCCCCAGTGTTGGAGGTGAACTTTGTATTCAATTGAAAGGTATTAGATGTTTTGCTACCGTCACTATGATGGTGAGTAGTTTCGCACTGTGATTCTTATGATCTCCCAATTCCCAATGATCAAAGTTAGCACATAGCATTCCAAGTGGGTCACTCACAATATTTATTTTCAAAACTAAATTAATAAATTGTATTATTTTATTCCAAAATGTCTTTATTTTTTAGCATTCTCATTATGGAAAAAGGTAACGTTATGCCTCCTACACTTGGGACAAAAACCAGTCTCCTCTGGAACCATGTACTTTCTCCTATATTCTGAGTTATATGCTTGATCTCTTGTCTTGATGTGTACTTCTTGGAGCCGTGTGACTTCAAGATGTTTAAAGTACTGTCAAAGTGGGATAACAGAGCTTCAGAGTTTATAATCTCAGATATATCACTCTGCCACCTGCTAAGTAAATAGTGTTTAATCAGCATGTGTATGTAACAGCAATCTGTAATTTCTTCTGCTTTATTAATTATCTTTTGTAAAGGACAAAATGAAAGTTATAAAAACCATTGATTGAGTTGAGGCAAGACAAGAAAATAGAAGATTGAGGTGTCCTGAATAAGCTATACTATAGAAAGAATCAGTGGTTCTTAACAACCTTTTTGTGGTGTGTACTAAAAGATGCGCAATTCGGCTGTATGACTGTCCATGACTGTGTCATCACCAGATACATATGGAAATTTGTTCCGTACATGGGGAGACCTGTCCAAAAAAGCCGGTGCATCTATCTGTCTGATCCTCTGCCCCGTCTCGTCCCTGTTTTTAGGTACATAATGGCTCTGAAGTTGCTGTGCGTATTTTCCCTACTTAAGAGGGAAAATACGCATGGACAAGTGAAACACCTCCTTCCCTGCCTAATCTAAATGCTTTCTCCCACCCACTCACCTAACTTCCCTACAGAGGCTGCAGTGGCACGCCTCCTCTAACCGAAAAAACGAAGTGCAGTCTTTACAGACTGCACGTAGTCAGTCTACGTTTTACGCATATGTAGTGGCTATTTTCTTTAAAAAAAAACCACATTATTAAGAATAAATAGGGCCATTGGGCCTGATCCTGAACTACGCCGATACGCTGTGCTTACTAAAGCACAGCGTATCGGCGTTCACTTACCCCGACACTCCC
>WWET01002149.1:220643-232268 GCA_011038615.1 Limnodynastes dumerilii
CGGCGTTACTATGGAAACGCCCGATCTACGATCGGGCGTCCATAGTAGCGGCGTTGGGACGCTGGAGGGGACGTCCTCCAGCGTCCCAACGCTCACGTTACTCCTGGAGGGCGGGGGGAGGTAAGTAAATCAGGCTAGGGGGGCGGGCTAGGCGGCCATACGCTCCTGTGTGAGCGTATGGCCCCTTCCTTACGCCGGGCGAAGCTAGGGTAGCCTTCACCCGGCGTAAGGAAGGGGCCATACGCCCGCACAGGGGGAGTGCCAGGGGTAAGTCAGCGATGTAACGCTGAGCGTTAGCACGCTCAGCGCTACAGCGTAGTTCAGGATCAGGCCCATTAAGAATAAATAGCAAATTTAAAGCATTGAACACATCTTCATCATCATTGCTATAAATGTTTTTAAAACATTGTTTGAACTTTAGCAAAAAGATGTTGCATTGCTAAATTAGGGAAACGCAACACCCCTGCTAGTTGACATGATTAGCAGAATCTTGGAACCATTTTGAAATGTAGAGAAGGGGTAGCTGGACTTTTTGCTTACTTTGCGGTAAACTGCCTGTGTCAATGTGTTGAAACTTAATGGAAAATGTATTGATGAGACGATTGATAATGTATGGCAAATTAATAATAATCTTTTAATATGGTACAATATAGACGTTATTGGTGCTCCGGTTTTTTTTATAATAATAATAACCACAATAATAATGCCCACATCACATAATAGTACCAGTAATAATGCCCACATCACATAATAGTACCAGTAATAATGCCCACATCAATTAATAGTACCAGTAATAATGCCCCCATCAAACCCTCAAAGAAGAAATTATTGTGATCTCAAGACATACAAAACAAGGAAAACTCAAGTGGCGATATACAGTACAAGGGGACAGGGTGTAGTTTAGTGCTTTGAAGGGCTTGTTTCCAAACAAGCCCATTTAGAATGCAGAGTGGTGAAGTCATCGTGAAACATTCCCATGAAAAATACTGAAACATTCCCATGAAAAATACTTCCTCACAGAGGCTGATTGAGTTCTGAGAAATGTAAACAGTGAAAGGTAAGTTAACCATCCCCTTACACTAACCCTACTGTTGTAGCAGCCTAACCACCAGTGCCCTGCAGCCTAACCCTAACCTTACCCTTAACCCTAACCTTTTACACTTTGCAGCCGCCACAGTCTAAATCTATTATAGCTGCCGAAGTGTGTAGTTATTGGGGGATGCGTCCGTAAAGAAAATGCTGTTTCCAAAATACAGACAGCCAAAAGCTTATTTTTGTCTGTCTAATTAGAATTTTTTTTTATTTATGGGTAAGCATGCAGGGTCAGGCTGCGGGGAATGGAGTTTTAGGGTCAGGCTGTGGGGTGGAGAGGATTAGGGTAATGGAAAAGGGTTAGGGCAGTGTTTCTCAACCTCGGTCCTCAGGACCCCTAACTGTCCATTTTTTCTAAGTTTCCTTAAAGAATCACAAGTGATATAATGAGCAGCACCTGTGGAGCTTTTAAAATGTGACAGTTAGTAATGAACACACCTGTGCTCCAGCAGTGAGACCTGGAAAACATGCACTGTTAGGGGTCCTGAAGGAGGTTGAGAAACACCGGGTTAGGGTGAGGATAAGGATTGGGGTTATATGAATACTTACATCCTGTGGATGATTGATTGCTTCTCTTCAGCGAGGAAATGGGCCGTTCTGACCACCGACCCACACCTGCTATTGGAAATGGGGCAATAGGTATGCATTCCCAATAGCAATTTTTTTTCCATTTGGCTTCAAACAGTTATACAGCCGCCATTCAGCTGGCAGCTGTTTCATGTTTGAAATAGGGCTGTCCATACTGGCAAGTGCATGCCAAGGGGACATTCTAGTGAAGTTACATAATACAAAACTACTTTCTGGTGACATTTACACAGAAAAAGATCGGTCACTTGTATACCATACCTTTTAACATTGGTGCACCTTTTTGTGACTATTATAATGTCCATTGTTCATTATAATAGTCTAGCTAAGACCCTGGATATGATGCTTATATGGATAATTTGGCTAAAATCCCAGATATGACTGCATTTGAAATCATAAACAAGATCTGACCTACATTAAATATTATATCATAGATCTAATGTTTACTTAATAACAGTCCCCCAAGATCTGAACCCTTATTAAAATCTGAAACTTAATTAAACTTAGCCTATAGTAATCCTTTCCTGCCATCCTGTGTTTCCCTTGTATGTGCCCTGCCTTCCGTTTGTGCCCCTACCCGTGTCCAGCCACAGTTCTATCCCTTATCTATTTACCCCTATATTTATCTGTACCTATTTCCAAACTTTGCTGTTTTTCTCCTTCCTCCTCCTCTTCCCTGTAGGGGCCCTGTATAATTATTACTGTGAATGACTTGGCTGCATCTGTTATCTTTGGCTTCTGAGGCTACAGAAACCTAGTTCAACTTTTATTTTATTTTGAGGTGATCGCATTTTTTTTTTTTTTGTCATCTCACTTCAGCATGATAAAATATGGGTACTATTCGGCACCATGAGAATGTGGCTGTATTGGGTAAATGGAAGTGTAAATATCCTATATTTAATTCTACACAAACCCCACACACTTTTGATTATATGGATTTTAATGTAACATACCCTTTTTGGTAAACTTTTCTATAAGGTTATACAATATATACATTTTGTAATATATGGCTTATATTGAAAAAAACACGTTTTTCTTATTTCAATCTGCTGGAATTTCCTGCTTTTGGTTACTGCCTTTGCTAAATACAAAAGATAAAGGGAAAGACCTTTGCCACTTCTTCTGGAATTGTATAGTATATAAATATATATAAAATATAGGTGGGAACAGAAGTGGGTGTTGCTGGTTAAAAGAATAAAGGAATTGTGTAGAAAAGGAAAAGAAGCTTTTTGCAGCTAAAATAAACTTGGGCTGATCAGGTACTCAGTTATCTGTAGCCATACTTTATCCCTTGCTTGTTATAGCTTCATATAAATAACAGACCTATACCCCTTAAAGATCGCCACTAAGAACCCGGGACTCAGACACGGCAAAAGAAGGGGTTTTTTTCTGTGTCCAGTGGCAGTGTGAATGGTGCTGACCTGAGTTTTCAACCCGGTCTCACCTAATACACCCGATTGGAAGGATTTGTTTACTGTTTCTATGCAACAGTAAACAAGTCCCTCCCTGGGAGCCGCACGCAGCCCCTTCACAATGTCAGGGCAGACCCGGGACCCAGAATTTCCCGGGTCTACCCTGCTGGACTCAACAGGGGTTTTTGTTAAAAACCTGGCAATAACCTGGGTTGGAAAGCCTAGGCTCTTGCCGGGGTGGAGATTTGAAAGCAGTATAATAAAAAGAGCCTTTTTTGATTGAACAAGAAGCTGCAAAAAACAAAACAAAAAAGCAGACCCTGATATACAGTGCATCATAACGTTTCATTTCTCGTTATTTTTTATTTTTTGCTGGGTTTTTGTTAAAAACCTGGCAATAACCCGGGTTGATAAACACAGGTTATTGCTGAGATGGAGATCTGAAAGCGATATAAGAAAGCGTTATTTCTGATACAACAAGAAGCTGCAAAAAAACCCCCAAAATAACAGACACTGATATACAGTGCATCATAACGTTTAATTTCTCTTTATGTGATGGACACTGGATGGATGTGTGTGTGTGTGTAAGCCAACAAGCCTTTATAAATGTATGTATCAAGCTATGAGATAGAGAGGTTATGTTGCGTTATAGCACACTGGAGAATATTCTCTGGTTTATGGAAGTTACTTAAACCATTTCAAATTGAAACCTATGATGTAAGTTCAGACACTGACAGCCTAAGTCAAGTTATAACCTTAATTATACTACTGTAGAAGAAGCTAAAGCTGATAAAACTAAGCAAATTCGATAGGTATATTGGCCTGGACCAAATGATATGCATATTTTGCAATTATATCACAACATTTTGACATTCAGGCTTGATCCTTGGTTTTAGTCCTTAGTCATGTCTTTCTTCGGAGATGCATAGAGCTCCTTTTGCGAGCAAGTTGTCAGCTTAAGTGGCACATGCCATGTCTGCTGCTTTATTTCTCCAGGAAATCCTACTACCATCAAAAATATTTTACCTTTTCCAAGATACCCGCTGATGATGATGAGTCAACACAACGCATTGGAAATACCCACTTGAAGTGACACCTCTACCGTGACTCTATCTGATAGTCAGAATTAAGATAATGGTTGGGAATGGCATCCAAATTAGCATTTCAGTCAGTCCCTGTGAATATCTTGAACGAAAAATTCAATTGGAGCCCCTTTTACAAATTAAAAATGGTGTACTGCCCACCTTCCAGGCTCTGTTTACCACAGCTGGGAACCTTATGATAAATCAGCAAAGGAGGCTACTTCCAGAAAATGATGAAAAAAAAATGTTCATCAAAATGAGCTTCAATTTTTATGATTAATACCTTTGCTGCAAATCTGAATTAGAGATTGTTACAGTGGATTCCAGTGGCAATAAGGTAATTTTGATGATGAGGATATTAACAGCCATAAGTGTGTTGATGAGAAAAATAACATTTTAAACTTTGAGCATTTTTAGCCTTAAGCTTACTTGTAGCTTGTTTTAGCTAAACAACTTTATTCTTTTGTGCGGGCCTGATCAAACCAACACTTTAGCTACAAAAGTGCCTGTCCCTGTTTCTGAAGTGATTGGCTTGTTAAACTGTGCATATCCTTTATGCTATAGAACTTATGGTTTTGTACCACTTTTCATTATGACCTTTGCTCACTGTGCAGTGTCGGTGTAACTCTACAAGCCTAGTTTTCCACTTTCAATCACTTGTCGTGGCCTGATACCAGGGATTTCATAATGGTTCATTACAAATTTCCAAAACTTTGAATGTTTTTTTTCTTTTCCCAATAAGTTACTCAATGTTTCTGGTTTTCTTTTGGTATGGTGATAACAGCTGTGCTTAAATAAATAGTCTTCCAATCATTTTGGGTGCTTATATTATAATAGCTTGATCCATGTTTCTAGTTTACTTTTCCTTATTTTAACGGCTTCCATCATTATTCTCACATGCCGACTATTTTGAAAAGAACATGGAATGAGGACAGCCGAACTAAGGAGGATAATCCCCACTGATTGGACATCCCCTTTTTGCTAAGGAGCATTGCGCAGTCTGCCAAGCAGAGCAATGTTTTTATGCAACCAGGCTCCGTCCACACTCAATGGAATATGGGGCACAAACACACAGGGAGGGATACTCTCCAAATCCTTGTCACCTAGCTTGATTCTCTCCTTTCCCATTTTACACCACATGTGGCTTTTTACCACTAGGGTTAGGTGTCCAATACAGGCTGTCCTATGTCTAGCACCCTGTAGCTGCTCACAGGTTCTTGCACCATCTATCAATCAACCTGCGATCCTGAAGTCCTATCCAGAGTTGCGTGTTTCAGTTATTTGTATGAAGATTCAGCAAGCAAATGGTGCTTTTGTTTTATAGCACTACTACTGGGCATGCTGATGCCTTATATCCTGCCATTCAGGGCCTGTTGCGCTGCTTAATGTCCGCAATATACTACATTAAAAAACTAAATCCATTCCATCAAAAAATATAATTCCTACTTAGCAGCTTGGAAGGGATCTTCTTCTGTCATGGATCCAGTCTTCAAAGCTTTTAACCCAATGGCATTGGCAAAATAAAAAAAAAACCCTGGTACAAGTGCCACAAACAGTCCTGTTTCCAGGACATCCCGCCGCAAAGGACCATTTTGCTAGCATTGGGGTATATTTATAACGTCTGACAGTATGGGAATCCGAGAATATAAATGTCATGCTATTTTTAGTTTTTTTTCTGTGTGACACATACATATTATACAATTGAGGATGTCTTTGCAATATCTATAGCTATCTGTCTATATCTATATTTCTGTGTGTGTGCCACTTACATATACATATATTACATATTTATTCTTGGCGCTGTGCCTGTTACCAAAATCTGTACATCTGTAATCTGTGTTTGATATGACAAAGGTTAATGTTTCCCTTTTTTTTAAATATAAATGGAAACAAATGTGTGCTGTGTTTATACCTTAAATTGGTTCAGTATGTCATTCAGATACTATAAAAGCTACTGTAGCTATCTATGTGTAATGTGAAAGGAAGGCATAGGCCTAGGAACAGGGCATGTTTTATATTTAGATTGTATTGTATCCTTCTGATTATTTTACATTTTGTTTTGAAGGAGCCAGGATATTGGGTAAAGATTCATAATCTAGAATACAGAGATGGAGGAATATTAGATCCTGATGATGTTGTAGCAGATGTTGTTGAAGATAAAGACAAGGTAAGAAAAACTTGGTTTTATGTACTTTGTATTTTTTGCCACAGCTGATTAATTGTAATTTTTAAAACAAAGAACCATGATGGTTTTAGGTTTGAATCAGTGTTTCCAGTTCACTATTTTCTTTCCCTGAATGGCAGAGTAAAATAGACCCTTTCTTGACCATTGGGAGAAACATTTGTAAAGAAAACAAATTGGTGTCCACCACCCGTGCACGTTATGACTCTGTCCTTTGGACTTACCTGCAAATGGAGGGAAGTAGAGGAGAGGAAGATGGGATGGTGAGCTTGTCACTCTAGCTTATTGTCAAACTGAAAAGATAAAAGAAAATAATACAATGACCTTAATTTTCTAAGCTTTAAAGTTTTTTGGCATTTTATTAGCAAGAAATAAATTGTGATGAGGAAATTTGGGAATTTCAAAATTGAGATATTGCAATCCCGCGGTGTAGGTCATTGTTTAGGACTGTTGTATATCGCCTAATGAACATCTCACAACCAACATAGGTCATAGATGGTAACCATTTCTAATTACAAGTGCAGTTACAATATATCTCTGCCCAACTCATAAGGATCTGAGTGATGGCACAAGATGGAGTTAAGGAATTATCTTACTATAATGCATATGTATAAGCCCATTTAATGTACTTTATAAAACATGATATTTGGGGCTGTATTAGGAAAATTATACCTTACTGACCAGTTAAAGGCTGTGTATTTGCAACCTGTTAGATCTATTCTGTCAAAAATATCTATCTGTTTTGGATGTGTGGTTTTGTGTCTGTTTTGGTCATATTTTGTATAATAGTTAAGTTTAGTGTCCCTTTTCATGAAACACATTGAAAAATAGTATTGAAAAAGAAATACGGACCAAGTCGGTGTTTTTAGTAAATGGGGTCCTATCTTAGAACACCCAATTTATATATATNGGGATACTGAGGGCTGCAGAGACATGATGGGGAAATTGGGGGGCTGCAGAGACATGATGGGGATACTGAGGGCTGCAGAGATATGATGGGGTAATTGGGGCGCTGCAGAGACATGATGGGCAAATTGTAGGGCTGCAGAGATATGATGAGAATATTGGGAGACTGGAGACACATAAGGGGGAGTACATTCAAGAGGGAGAGATTGGATGAATATATATATACACTATACACACACATAAAAAATATATATGGAAAACTGTATTACAGTACTTGAAGTGTTACTGAATTAAAGATATTTATAAAAAGAAAAGATTAACTTACATCTGACGTGTGGCACGGTACCCACTGCTGTTGGAAACCAGCTGAGCTGTCAAGGATGGTAGTCAGGGAGATGGCCTGGCGCGTTGCTATGGGAACGGAAAACGCAGTGCTTCCCCTAAGTAGTGTAAGACACTGTAGATAACAGTGGTCCTGTTAGATAAAAGGAGATAAATATGTTGAAAAAGAGGGGAAGGTACAGGGCAAAGTAACATGACTAATGCAATGAGAGCATAGCTAGCAAAAAAAGAAATGAGCATAAAGAAGGCAAAGATAGGAAATAAGTAATGAAATAAAAAAGATGCAGAGGGATGAGGCCAAAGAATGACTCAATATAGTTGACTGAATCACAAGAAACAGCTCAGTGGTAACTGTTTATTCAATCATCTGGGGTACACGTATCCAGGGTGTGAATCCAATATGCTTTCCTCTGGTAAAAAGTCTTGTCACGATCACCTCCCCTAGGAGGCATTGGAACTTGTTCCAATCCCTTGTTTCGTAGATCTGTCACATTTTGTTTGTGGATCTTTGCCCTCCAAGATAAACTTGATTGCAGAGTGGTGTTGTGCCATTCTCTCCTTCAACATCCTGGTGCTTTTGCCTATGTACAGGAGGCCAGAGGGACAATGTATCTGGTATATGACGTGTGTTGAAGTACAAGTAAAAAATCATACCAAGAAAGGCTAGAGGAACTAAACATGTATAGCTTGGAGCAGAGAAGGGAGAGGGGGGACATGATAGCAGCTTTCAAATACATCAAGGGTTGTGACCAGCTAGAGGAGGGTACCATTTTTCAAAATAAAAGGTGTAATAGAACACGAGGGCATGGATACAAACTGGAGGGTGGTAGATTCAAAGGAAATGTGCGGAAAAATTACTTCACTGAAAGGGTGATAGATAAATGGAATATTCTCCCATCTGAGGTGGTTGAGGCCAATACAGTAGAACAATTTAAACATGCTTGGGATAAATATAAGGGTATCCTAAATTGTAACCCCAATTGAGGGTAAATAGGGTCTAGGGTCAGTATAGTTTTCAATAAACAAATGGGCAGACTAGATGGGCCATGTGGCTCTTATCTGCCGTCACTTTCTATGTTTCTATGTTTCTATGTAAGTAATGACTTGATGTTCTAGCACTTCCCTGAATGTGGGTGGGTAAAGAAAGGGCCAGTTATAAGGAATTTACAGGTGGCACATCTCAGACACTTGTAGCAACCTAGAGAAGGGGGGTTGTGGTGTAGAAAAAGGCATTGATCTACCAACAAAGTGAGATTTTAGTACATAAAATAAAAATAATTGAGAATAGCAGGATTCTTTGTTGTATATGGCAAGTCCTAGTTTTGGAGGTAGTATGCCAGGTTTTCGAGAACCACAGAAGTCCAGACAGTGGTAAGGTGTATATAGTACGATAGCCTGGTATGTCCCTCATGGATAATGAGAATCGTCCTCGGTGCCAAACTTTTCCTGACACGTTTTGGGCTGTACATGCCCTTTCTCAAAGTGATGTCAGGAGGGACATAACACATCCATTCGTGAAAATGCCTTCAAGGTTTAGATTAGATGGTACTTCTCTCCATCCAAAGTTATTCATCTATTTTCCCAGTGTTCCTTCTCTGCAAACCGCCCACTCATCTTACTAAACCGGTAGGAAAGCTCTTTATTCACATATGCGCCGCAGCTAAATTCCAAATAGGGAGTGATTGAAAAAAGCGACAGCTCCATTCATGATGTCAGTTATTAACAGGCCCTTATACATTTCCTCTATAGAATTTTTGACTAGCCTCTTACACAACAATGTTCCTTCCTTCAATAAGGTTTGAAAACCTTGGTTCTCCCATTTCAATCATTCACTACTGGGTTCTATTTAAAACACAGGACTTTCACATTTTGAGGCCATTGATCTTGTTTTCTGTATTTTTCCCCTATATCCCTTTCTTATCCTATTCCATTTCATACTCTCCTTCCTTTCAGTCTATACTCCCACTTTTCTTTCCTTATCTCTTTATTTTATCTTTTTTCCCTCTTTTTTTCCTATTCTCTCACCTCTTTTACATAACATAATAACAGTATTTTTGTATACCTGCAGCATGCTAGTTTTCCACTAGCATTAACGCCACAGCTCCCTGCATCTGATTTATATAGAACCCAGTTTGTTTGATTTTCCCAGTTTATGGTTTACTGGTTTCTGGATTCACAATTAGCTCAAGTTGAGTTCTGTCAGCTATACATATTGTTATACAATGCTATTGTGTTATGCTATTGCCAAAATAAAGAGAGAAAAAAACCCCAACAGATTCACACAAAATAATGTAAGTTTTTTGCTGAATAAAGTATTTCTTCCTTGTCTGTCTATAGTTTTCCACTGATATTCTGTTACCTTCTCTGATGTCTCCATTGAGCCTAGTAACATTTAAGTATGGTATTACAAAGATTCTTTAGGTCGAAATCCTGACAAATGTTAATCCTACCGGTATGAAAATATATAGTAGAATCACTGATTTGTGAGATAATGACCAACAACTGTGTTCTTTTATACCTGCTCTGTCCTACATGTTTCATACTTTCAGTAAAAAAAACAAAAACAAAGAAATAAACAATGTATTAGGATAAAAAAGTAAAAATAAATGAAAATATAGCACAGTAAATTTACTTCTCTGGTACCACTTCTCCTGGTTCGCCTGCCAGTGAAAATACCAAAAAAAAGATGGATTGAAAGTCCAGAGGGCACTTGGCCTAATTTTATTATAAAATTTAACTACATCCCCCCTCTTACTACAGCCTGCACTTGCCCTATACTTCCCCGCTATCAGAAACATTAGACACAACAGTTTGGGGATCCAGAGCCATACAGAAATCATTGCAGGCATTTTCCCATCCTTCTGTTTGGGAAAACACCCCTTTTAACTGAATCTGGATCAGATCCAATGTATTGCCTTTTGCACAGCAACTGAAAGATAAGGAAAACAGGTGGAAAGTTACATCTGTATGAAACCATGTTGAATAACAGTACTGCTGCTAACAGTATTGGAGGTGAAGTTTTCTAGACCTAAGTTTCACAACTAGTCAGTATCTGTGTGGAATTAACAAATGCAGCATGATTTTGTGTAAGTTACCACCTGATTTCCTGCTATTTTTGAGGGATGAATAAAAAAAAAAAAAAAAAAAAAAGAATAACAACCCTTTCTTATGTTTACCTCAATTTAGTTTCCCTACTGTTTTAAATTAACGTTGTTACAAAAAAATGTTTACATTCAGACAGCCCTAACAGTTCCCCATCTCATTTTTGCATATTTTCAGCAAAAACATAAATGTTATGTTTAAAATGGGCTTTGTATTTGTATTAAAATTTTTCATACTGCATTCCAATTACAATATAAACTGGCAAGTTTGTAACAAATGAAGACTGGGTGGCCCCCAACTGTATCAAAGGGAATGACCTCAATCAAATTCATAGTAAACAGTTTTCTACATATGGCTGTATGGTCTGGATTAAATTGGATGAAGTTTGAAAACATTTACTAAGTGATGGATTTAAAACAAGCCAAAAACCCATATATCTTTTTTTGTTGACTAAATTTTCACTTTCGGGAAATTAAAGTGGCCCTGGAAAAAAAACCTTAAAGTGGCCTCGGGGGCGGGACCAAATCAATTGTAGGCGGGGCCAACACAAAGTGGGCGGGATTACCAATTATTGATACCCCTATTGGTGGCAAGGCTAATCCAACATGTAATTATAGACCAAACACTCTTAACGAAAGCCATAACTTATACACAAATAAAAGGCTATTAAGTATTTTGCTGCACCCTAAATATTTAGGGCTGGAGTCACAACCCCGGATGTATTGCACATGTGTCCGGGATATAACGATAATAGCTACTATATATGAACGCATAATTTATGCACAAATAAAAGGCTATTAAGTATTTTGCTGCACCCTAAATATTTAGGGCTAGAGTCACAACCCCGGATGTATTGCACATGTGTCCGGGATATAACGATACGATAAACTATGCATGCGTGCTAACTAATTCACCTAATCTA
>WWET01002149.1:264278-278590 GCA_011038615.1 Limnodynastes dumerilii
TATTCCCCATAATATGCCTCCAGTACCCTTCCTCCTCCCCAGTATTCCCCATAATATGCCTCCAATTACCCTCCACCCCCTTCCCCCAGTATTTCCCATAATAGGCCCCAGTCCCCCTCAGTTACTTACTTACCTGTCTCCTTCCTCCTCCGCGCTGTGTCTGCAGACAGGAAGTGCTCATACAGGAAATTCCTGTATGAGCTGCTGCAGCTGTGAGCAATGTTCTATGACTACTGCAGCAGCTCATTCAGGAACTCCTGTATGAGCACTGCCAAGCTGTATAGCGGGGAGAGGGGGGATGTCCGGCGCCATGCTGGATAGGCGCCGGACATTTCCCCGCTCACCGCCATACAAATTGGAGAATGTATGAACGCTGCTAATCTGTGCGGGGAGAAGGGGGATGTCCGGTGCCTATTCAGTATGGTGCCCGGATGCACCGCATCCCCTCGCGGAGCGGGTCGCACTGGCCCTGGCAGGCATTATCTACCATACCGTTCTTAAAGCAATCTAGTATCCATCTGTTGCAAAGCAATAATACATAATGGCCCAGATCCTAGCTATGGCCGAGAGCGCGTACTGTCCCCTGTCTAGAATGTTTTGCACATGTACAAAGTTTTAATGGTTTCTTCGAACCCGCTTCCCCCACATTCTGCTCAATACTTTTTCCTTGACTTCCACTTAACTTCCCCTCCATCTTCTGCCCACCAACTTCTCCTCTGTTTTCCCAGCCCGCTTCTCAGTACCTTCTCTTATGTTCATTCATTCCCCTTTCTAATATACTGTGTCCTAATATTTCACCTTCCCCCTGTTATCACTTAATCACAGTTACCCAGTCTTGCTTTCAACATTTCTATTCCTTTTTTTTTTCCATTGTCCTCTCCAATGCCCCGTAATTTCCTGACTTAAAACTTTTTCTTTCTTCCTTCCATTATCTTCTGCCTGTGGAAAGGGTTGCCTCTTTTCAGCTCCCTTGCAGTATCAACATGATGCCAGTATATGCGCTTCAGTGACAGAGATGTCTATCATTGGAGTGCTCCCTTCCTCCTTGTGCTCTACAATAGGCATGGTGGCTGCAGGGGCACTCTATGCCTTGAGTCATACCTGTAGGATGTACTTGATCTTGCAGGTAAAAATATAAACAAAATAAATAATTTCCATTATCTATCTAATGATCTAAAATTAAAATTCCAATTAATATATTTTATTGTGTGTTTTTTTTGTTTTTTTTTTCATGGGGTTGGGGGGACTTAACATAAATATTGATTTACAGTATTAATGACTACCTTTTTAATTTTAACTTAATTCCTATGCAATTCTAAAATCTAAACCAATTTTATTGGTGGGAGTTATGGCTTCCTATTGGTGGACTCTTTCTGTCCTTTTATATATTTGTTTGTGACAAATTTCCAGTTTATCTCAAGCAATTGTGTGTTATAATTTGCATCTTACTTGTGGTATGTAATATAAACATTTTTTAAATGTATCTGTAATAAAATAAGCCAGTTTTCTGCCTACTTAATGTGTGAGCTTTTTGTTTTTAAAACTTTAGCTTTCTTCTGTTCGATGTGATGAAAGGTATCGTTTTGTAAATTTGCTGCTACACATTGTTAAGATGTCACTCAGAGAATATCTAGTCTACAATTATCGTGTTGTCACAGTAATAGAGGAGTTTCTTAGTAAGTGTTAAAGAGTGAGTGACAGGTACCAGACAAATTTCCATGATCCACCAACCATTATCAAAATGTTTTTTTTATTTATTTCTTTTTTACTTTTGTAAAGATACCATAATTTTCTCTCAGTAGAATTCAAACAATTTTGCATCTGCTGAAACAAATAGTATTTGAGATAAAGCATTTGATGTCTCGTTCATATGAATACATGTGTAACGCAAAACACATTAAAATGATTAGAAAGCAAATTATTCACGGTGTTAACAATAGTTCTGCCATACTTATATAAATGTTGCATAAGGACATTTCTATGGTGTTGTCAGTTTTTGAGAAACCATTTCAATACACAAATTTCTATGTCTAAGGATCTCTGTAGCCTCTATTAACTGAACCTTTAATTCAGTAAATGTCCGGCCTTCAGACAGATAGCAAAAGGTATGTGCCTCCCGGCCATGCCGCTTATGGAGGTTTTGGTCCGGTCCCTGGTAGTCTAGGGAGCAGGGCCAGTGCAATGCGGTAAGCGGGAGAGTACTGGAGAATTGCCGGCCACCCCCCGCTTCAGTGCACGGCTGACAGACAGTCCCTGCTATCAGATGCCACTGTAGTTACACAGAGCAGCTGATCGCAAACCCCCTTTCAGCTGCCATGGTTTGCAATCAGCTGCTTTGTGTTCTGCTCGGCAGCTGATACAGTGACTTCCTGCATGCAAAGGACACTCTTGCCTGGTGACACCAGCGTCACTAGGAAGGAGAAGGAGCAGGAGTGTGCGCCGCAGAGGAGGTAAATGAAGCAGTGAGGGAATACTGGGAGGCTGGACATCAATGGGAAATATAGGGAGGCTGATTTTAAGTTGATAATTTTGTATGGCCCTTGAATTATTTTATAAATATCCAAATGGCCCTTGGCAGAGAAAAGGTTCCCCATCCCTGCTCTAAATGTTCTAAAAAAAAAAAAAAAATGGCCCTCTTAGAGCAAAATATAGGAACAAAAAGGCAACACCTAAACATTAAAAAATACCTTAAGCAAAATGAAAAAAAAAAAAAAAAAAATGAAAGTGTAATTTGCCTCCACCTTGAGTGTTGCATGGTGACAAGTAGGGGCACCAGCTGGGAGCTTCTTGACCTTTTGTTCCTCCAGTTTAATGATGAGCTGTCATCACGTTCTGTGAATAAAATGTAAGATGTAGCTTCTATCCCTGACCTCTTGCCAAGATATCCACATTATTTCTTGGGCACCTCTATATTGATTCTCCCTGTACTGCAGTATCCAATTAAAATATCATTCCTTCATATATCTCTAATATCATGCCCTCTTTTGTCCTCAAACCTACAGCTTACTTTACTCCCAAACTATACCACTTGCTGTACCTTCACAGACTATAAGCTCTTTCCAGGCCTTACCCTTTGTTTTCATCATTTTATTTCATTGTCTGCCTTGTAAGTCTCCTCTTTATGTCTTATTTCTCCCTGTCTGACTGTATGGGACACTGAACTTTAATGACTATGGACCAGATCCAGACTTAAGGTCGTTTTACATATGTAAGCATGTTCGAGTTAAGCACTACTAAGTATAATGCATTCCCTTCTCACGCACGTAACTTAGTTGATTTACGTGGTCTTAACCCTACCTTGACTTTTCCTTGCGAATCTCTGGATGTACGTATTGCCTTGTTGTTTGTAAGTGCCTAACCCAGGCCATACTGTACAATTTAAATGCCTCCCTCCTCCCACTATCCATATAATTGGCTTGCGTAGGGATGTCATGCCTTATTGTACAGAGTTACGTCCAAGTTACGATGTGTAACATCTGCCGCGCACATGCGCAGTGTATTACCACAGCTATATTTATGCAGGCAGCATACGTAAGTTAGTTGTCATTATTAAGTCTGGATCTGGCCCTATGAGCCTAATCTACACCTCTGTGCGTCTTCTGTGTGCATGGCGGTCAGGAAGTCAGCACAAAAGAGGGGAGTGAACTCTTCTCACTCTTGTGGACTTCACTCAAATTCCGCCACCATAAACCACCCTAAAGTGTTCCGTGTGGATCTGTGTCCATACATACACAGAACTGGAAATGCTTTATGGTGCCCCCTGTTCTTCATGCCTTACCCTGCCCCTGTTGCATACTGTTTTGCATTCCAACAGGTTTGTGATGGTGGGGTGTGTGCAAGTGTTAGTGTGAGGGGGTAGGTATTTAAATTGTACAACAGAGGCGTCCCCTATGCACGGTGTTATATCCAGACCTTCAATCCATCCCTATTTTGAGTGAGAATGGACTGTAAACCTTAATGTAGCAGTGTAGTCTGGGAAATCAGAAGGCTGCGTAAGCGAGGGGATAGCCACACAGAAGATTAGATCCAGCGGGGGAAGGAAGAGGGTGTAATATGGTCTGGATCTGTACTAGATTAGCAGTCAGATTTATATCTTGATTTTATCTTTGGGGTAATTTTTTTTTAGTTTGTTAAGAACATACAGCACCCATAATGAAATCCCCCAATAATTGAATGTCTACAACAAACCTTTTTTTTTAACTGGATGCATCCTTTCCAGGAAACATGAATATAAAAGTATGCATTATATAGTCAAGAATTACATATTGATTTCATTAGGTCTCTTTTATGTTCTGGTAGGATAAATGCCTAATTCTGGCAAGTCAAGTTTGAGCTTTAAGTTTGAGCCCTACAAGGGTGTGCATGACACACAGTTTTACATGAAATTAGATAGGAAATGATTTTAGTGAGTTAACAGAATAAATGTTTCAGATTTTATGTTTTATCTTTGCTCTAACAACTTGCTAATCAGGGAAATATTGATGAGCTACATGATGTATGTGTGTATATGAAGGAACTGTTAACAAAGGGGAGCAGTCCTATCTACATCCAACATGCTTTATTTGTTCTCCAACATGTGTTTCTCAGCTGATACAATATTGACCAAAGTTTGATTATTTTGCCACTGATTTGTCTTTTTAAATCTGCTTCTTAATGTCATTTGCAAGTGGTGTATATTGTGTTGTAGACATTAATGTGCTGGATTTCTCTTGTATTCAAAGCTGTTAATAAGTATTAAAAATAAAATATTTTTCTTCAAGGTGTACTAAGATAGATTACAAAATTATCCATTGTCTGTCTCCACTTGAAGCATCTAGTTAATATTTAACAATTCATTAACGTTGCAATAATTCAATAATGTATACTGTGCTTTGGAGAAACACACATAGCATTTAATAAAGGAACATCAATTAACTAATATAGAGCTTTTGATTATAGATCTGGAAATGGTTTTTCTTGTATGGGTCAAGACATAAAGTTCATACTCTTTACTCTATAAACTATGCCTATATAAACCTATAAATCATGATTAGAGGTTGCATGATGATTTCACTGATCCAGCATCTTGTCCTATAATGGAAAATAACTGCTTTGCTTATGAAGAGTCATAAGTTACATCAGAGAGCTGGTTTATTTTTCCTTTTTGCTTAGTTTGTTTGATTTTCATTGTCATCTTACTTTACATTTAACAGGTGATATACAGCCAAAATATTATAATATTTTAGCAAAGTGACTGTATAGGCATGTATTTTGCTTTTAGGGCTACATTGACTTCTTTTTGTTGTCTTCTCACAGACTTTATTATCACACTGGAAGTTTTCAGCGTTTTATATATTTGACAAAATGTACTGTATTAAATAAGCAGAACATACAAATAAGGACACTTAAAATAAATGTTTATATTTTTGCATTAGTTTTTTTTATGAATAAAGTTATCTAATACCAACTATGACTGTTATGATAGTAATGGCTTTCATGTTAAATCAACACACTGAAAAGGCTAAATAGAATTTGTGTGAACACGACCAGTGTTGATGCAAAAATCTTTGTCAACAGTAGAAAGATTGAACCATATTATTCCTCAATCAAAGGGAATTGAAGAGGTCATACAAAAAATATATTGACATTGATAACATCTTTTAAAGCCATTTTTACACCCACAAATCACAGATCTGATTTGGACTTATGAGTCAAAAGTAAAGCATGAGTAAATTTGTTCTTGCACGTAGAACTACCAATCCACTGTATTTGTAAACTGCACTTTAGAGTTGAGCTAGAGAACATCCCTTCATAATTGTGCCTTACCCTATAGTACAAGTTTTCTCTAAACTCCATCCCTCAATTTCTAAATGAGTTTGCTGGAACAGTAATAAATCTTTCCATGGGAGGCCAATGAAATTTTGAAGTGAACATTGAAAAAATCTGTAGAAATTATGATAGGTAATAGTCAAATGTAAATGTCTTGGGACTTTATGAGTCTTACACATAAATACATTACAAATTGTAATGGTCTGTGGAAAATGGGTCTTCCATTAATTTTCCTTATCTACAACAATAAATCGGGAAATAGAATTTTGAGACTAAACTGTTAATGTTGTGTTTGCAGTTTTCCTTAAGAATAATTTAATGTTAGCATTGCAGAAAAGTACCAGACTTTTTCATATTAAAATGATCTATTAAGTTATGTTGACATTAACATCATTATTATAGTACACAAAATATTTTATTAGAATCTGTCATTTCAAGACATACCTTACTCCTTCCTGCTTTTCATTTGGGAATTAGGAGTATATTAATAGGGAGAGGCACTACATTTTCCTTGACTTCATGTAACTTTCTTGGAAACTAATTCTGTTTGCAGTAGCATATTTTAAAAGAAAAAAAAGTAAGAAAGTGAAGGTAGAGATAACTTACATACATATTTTAATGCTTATTGTGATTAGCTGAATTTGTGTTTATTATTGTGTTAAATCTGCCGAGTTGTATAACTGTAGCTACGTGTAGTTTCAGTATTGTTTTTGCAGTGACTTTTGGCTACTTTAAGCTAAAGCCTTCTGAAGCATAAAATTCTTTTCTGTGATAATTAAACACATTTTGCTTCCATGTATGCATTTTCCAAAATGAAATGTCTTGTTCAGACTAATATTTCAGTGTCTCTAATTGGGTTGCAACGTGTGAAAGGACTGGAAAGAAAGAATTGATCTGATTTTTTTTTATTTTTTTTAACCTACAAAGAAATGTTTTAATTCCAGTTCACTTAATGTATCAATTAAAACCACTAATTGTTCTTTGACAACTGCATGTAGGTTATACTACTTATATCTCCCTGATTCAGTTGCCACATTCAATTACCACATAACGTGTGATAAGTATCTTTGTCCTAGTCTGTCCACCACATATTGTGATGTGCTTTACCTACCAATTGCGTAACTGGGCAACACAAAGCTGCAACTGTGTGTGTGAAGCAGGCTTGTCCAACCCGCGACCCAGGACGGCTATGAATGCGGCCCACCCAAAATCCTAAAATGAGATTTTTTTTGTGAATTTGTACCAGGCATTGTGCTGACGCGTGCTGTACGCATGAGTGGCTTCAGTTTTACAGTGTGTTATCTTCCAAGCGCAGACCCCATCAGACATTACTTGTGCTTGTGGCAACTTGGCAAGTAAAACGCAGCGATTATCGATAATATTTTAACCTACCTTTGTAAAGATAGATATTATATGTAAGTATTCTTATTTAAATATTGCACATTGCTTTCAATTTTCCGGTCTGTAAATTTTCATAATAAAAGTAAAATCTCCGAGTGATTCTCAGACCTTTTTGTTTGTGTTGTTTTTTTTTATGCTCTGCCAATGTGGCCCAGGGAAGCCAAAAGAATGAACTCCCCTTATGTAAAGCACTGGTGATATAAATGACTGAAAATTGTATTTTAAGTTGGGGGATATGAGTAAAAATATTACAGATCTGACCCACCTAGTTGAATCTAACCTGACCAACATATAATGAGAATTACCTAATTACTTTCTCTAGGAATATCATGGATTATCTGTTCCAGCATCAGGTGGCCTGATAAACGGGAAAAAAATTTCCTAGGGAAAAACACATGCTGAAGAAGGAGGGGCTGCTGAGATTGACATGAGGCCCATGCAGCCAATAACTACACTAAATGGCTGCATGAGCCTTCTATTAAGTAAACTGACTGGCTAAAAAATTATGAAAATTATGAAATGAGAAAGATAGGAAATTCTATCAAAACAGGAGGTGGAGGTGCAGGTTACATAATTGCATAATGGTCACACACTAGGCAATATTAATAGCTTTTCTCTGATAATCCTACAAAACCATGTTGATTTCAGGGGAGTCAGATTTCATCTGTTGCAAACAGTATTATAGTGGAAAGGTGATGTTTCTCAACCCAAGTCTAAATACCAGTTTAAAAGTGAAGCAGGTCCTGTGTGCAATAAGCAAAGAAAAGTATTATTTTATTCTAGAATAAAATTAATTTGACTCCCACTGAATGCAACATGATTTTGCCCAGGTGTAATTTTCCTCTCTTATTTTTAAACTCTGAATCTTGTCCCACCAGCTTTATTCCTTCCATTTCTCTAGTTGCTTGAGTATTGTTTCTTTACTGAGAGCTTTGATTGAGAGCTGCTCTTATACTTTTTTTTAGGTGCAAGTGTAGACCTGAGCAATACCATTTTGCAATACATTTTAATTATTTTACATGTAGGAAAATACTTTAATACTTTTGCATATTGAACTTATGCTATTACATAGCTTTGTGTTTAATATGTAAATAAGAGTATAGCTAATAAAACTCACCTTTTTTGTTTGATAGACCATTTCATACCATTTGAGTAATCCTGTGGATCACACACCGTTGAGGGGTGAGACTTGAGATCCTTAAATCGAAAACGTCCTTAATTAGGTATTGCCAGCTTAGTGAAACGCAAGCCCTTTGGTGGAGCACTAGGCCATCTTTTGGATAATATAAAAAAGTTGTGTTTTTCTAATAAATAACTGATGAATTTGATAATGTTATTTAATTCTTTTTGAATTAAATATAGGGAACTCTTGTTGCATCTTTGTGTAATTTTTCAGTATTAGTCTTGGCACATAATTCATGATTTCTTTTATTTGTATGTTATGTTTCTAAATATTAGACCATCCACAATATTATTATTATTATTATTATTATTATTATTATTATTACTACTACCTTGGAGCTTACTCTTTGTTGCTTGTGAGGTTATTGCTCTGTTCACTTGGCTCTAAGTATTTTGCAGTACTGAAAAGCATAACCCGATGGGAAGAAGGTACATGATGATCTAGATATTTTGTGACATTAACTTATCAATTTAGTTCAGAGACACGAGGCATTTCCTACAACTGTTACATATTTATAATAAGCTTATGTTTATGTTGTTACTTGGACCAATTTTTTTTTTCCTAAAGCTGGTAACACACTAGAGTGATTATCGGCCCAAACACACGATTATTGTGGATTGGGCCAAATATCACTCTAGTGTTCGGTAAAGATTTTTTTTCTAACTAGTGATAAAACGTTTCAAAAACGCTCAGGCTCGATTATCTCATCTTATGGAATTCTTGAATGATTATCGTTAGCAAAATCTTGCAGTGTGTGGGCATTTTCGATAATCATTCAAGATTTCCAAGGAGAGAGGGCAGAGCGCTTCAGAACCCCACACGCTGACAGGCTGCAGCGCTGTGTCCTCTCTCCCTCTGTCTGGCTATACAGCGCTGTGTCCTCTCTCCCTCTGTCTGGGACACGCATATATCCGCACCAACTTCTGCAGTCCCCTCCCCCGTCCCACCCGTTTTAGGTGAATCAGGGCCAAAGTGAGGAATGCTGGCTCGTTACCATAGAGATACATCCTCCAACACAAGATTAATAATGAGAATATCACAACACATGGGTGACTGATTATTGTGTGCACAGGAATAACATGGTAGAAACAGGAGGATCACTCTCTTGCTCACTGCAGAATTATAGGATATCATTTAAGTTGGAAACAATAACTGTTAAATGTTTTCGAACAGTCAGCTGTCCAAAATTCATAAATGGAGTGCAGTACTACTCCCTAAATATATGTGGAGCAGGTAGCTCCACATGTATTTCCCTCTTAAGTCTATGGGATACAAGGATAAAAAATATGTGTAGCTTATGTTGTGTTGTTCGTTAGGCACAAAATAGTTTGGCACAGAAAATGAGGAGTCATGGAGACAGATGAGAGCTAAGGTGTTAGTGAAGGGGAAGGACACAACTTCAACTTGAATCAAAGACAAATACGTTTTAGGGATTAATTTCATTACTATCTATTACATTAATTAATGTCATATTTTATTCAGATATTTTCACTTGCAATCTATTTTTCACAGTAAACCTAAAGCTGGCCACACACTAGAGCGATTATCGGCCCAAACGCACGATTATCATGCATTGGGCCAAATATCGCTCTAGTGTATGGTGCAGATTTTTTATTTCAAACGATAAAACCATCCAAAAACGCTAGGGCCCGATTATCGCATCTTTTGGAATTTCTAAATGATAATCGGACCCTAGCTGCGATTTTTGGAAGTACCTAGTGCTCTGCCCTCTCTCCCTCTATGTAAAATGACTGCTGGATAGACATTTAATACACGAGAAAGGGCAGAGCGCTGCAGAGCCAGGCTGCAGCGCTGTGTCCTCTCTCCCTCTGTTTGGTTATACAGCGCTGTATGCCCAGACAGAGGGAGAGAGGACACCGTGCAGCAACCTGTGTGATTTTTATTTTCTTTTTTGCAGCCAACCAATAAGCTGGCTGCATGGGTCTCCTATCAAGATTGACAGGAGACCCAGACCCAATAAGCTGGCTGCAGTCTCTCCAGCAGAGATTATCGCCCCCAGCCTCTGCTGTTTATGGTGCCGATATTGGGACCTTTCCCCAGGGGAAAATCGTCCCGTTTATTGGCAGCCACACGCTGGGAGCCATAATCGCTCTAGTGTGTGGCCAGCTTTACACTTTTGGAATATAGACTACTATTTTTATCATTGTTGTACAAATAAAATAAATGTTGTTGATGTTTTATTTTGTATTTGTTATATGTTGCATTCAAGATATCAATAATTTGTAACTTGGTGCCTCTGAATCTTTTCCATATATTACCTTTTTGAGTGTAACAGGGATAACATTGTTTTGTTTACACTATAACAAAGTTCATGGTGTTCATAGTAAGAAAAAGCATTTTACTTTAAACAATATTTAGCTGTTTTCAGCTCTTTTGTTGCTTTCTCTGTGTTTGCAAATCAGAAATATAAATAGTCCAGCAAGGCGAAGCTCCACCTCACTTGAACATTGGAATCATTTGTGTTATGGTGAAGCATAAAAAGCTGTATATTTAACTGACCAATGCTCCAAATAAAAGTGGGATATTGTGTTTTTTTATGAAGTCTTGGGGCTGATCCAAAGTTGTGCATCACCCTTTTTTTTAATATGGAAACACAGTGGAATATCGCACTGTGCATGCTCAGAGCAGGCTGAAAATGGGAGCGATCATAGAAAGTCAGCCACAGTGCTCCCCGTGCACCTGTCTGCACATCAGTGTGCTGTGTGTTTGTTGAATGGGGTGTTCCATGATATTAAAAAGAGAAAACGGACGTTTAAATCATTTAAATAGGTTCAGTAGCTGTCTAAGGCAAATGCACTTCCATGAAAATCTTGCACCATGTCAAGGGATGGTGTAAGTCCTAGCACCAGGTAATTTTTGAACAATTAACTGTTTAAAGGACGTTTCTGCTGTTAAAATTATATATATATTTTTTATGCCAGAATAGCAGCTGAATGCTGCTCTATGCTTAGGCATTGCTGTAAATAATGTAGAAAGACTTTAAAGGGGTGTTTTAAGATTGAAAAAACCCATTCAAAACATAGCAAGGTGGCAGAGGCCGTGGCAGTATGACCCACAGCCTCTGCACATATGGTTCCTTCTGCGCTTCCCCTTTTCACTACGTCCTATCTAGAGTTGCGTACTTTGGCGGACACACGCAACTCTGGATCCAATGTACAATGCTTGCGCATTAACTCTGGATCCGCTCCCATGTGTCTTATAAAGTAGTGAAACGGACAAAACCATTTGTAGGATAGGTAGTAAAGCAATCCGTCTCAGGTGCACTATATAATCTAAGACCCTTCTCTCTGGGGTTCATGGACAGGAAGAGCTTTATGATCTGACATTTGCGTGATCCATTTCATGGGACTTGGATGTCTGTATGGCTGTGCTCACTTGGGCATGGAATGCAGAAGAATAATAGTTTGGATTTGATATTGTGTATGGGGGTAGAAGAGGATACAATAAACTTTTGTGTACAAAATTTGCCTAAATGGACCCCCAAAGTTTTTGTTATATGTGCCAGAAAAGCGATAATTGTTTATAAACCAAATAATAGAAAAGGTTTTTAACTATTTACACATTTATTGTACAGCTTACTAATGTATAGAAACAAAGCTTTCCTTTTATTTTACTTGTTTTAAAATGGGTTCATTATATCTATATATACATACATACTTGGCGTTTCTGAAAACACATTTTTACCTGCTTCCACTGCTGAAGTGGCAGTTAACAGATTTAATCTTTTTCTAATCTAATTTTGAGACTTAACCTGGCCATACACTAGAGTGATTATAGACCCAATCCTTCGATTATTAGGGATCAGGCCAAAAATTGCTCTAGTTAGGGGCCAGGATTAATTTTAAAATCATCCAATAAACGCACCAAAAACACTCTGGTACGATTACTGGATATTTTAACTAACTTGGTTTAAATCTGTCACTAGTGCCTGATAATTTAAGGGAGCCAATCAGCTTACTGAATGGCTCCCTATTCTTTTAGTGCTGCCTCCCTCCACAGTGTAACAGATCTATGTATAATGCTGCTTTGACACCTTTAAAATATACTTCAAAGGTGTCAGAGCAGCATAATACATAGATCTGCAGCAGCCATTGCATGGAGTAGTAGAGACAGGGATCAGCCAAAGCTGTGCTCCACACAGCGGGCCACCCTCTGCTGGTATCGATAATTGTCCCAGTGTATGGCCAGCTTTAGTAATGTACCAATTTCATCTCAAGCTGCGGTAACAGCAGGACCTGTACTACACGGTGGACGTTTTGCAAAGTGTATGCAGCCCACTCAGTCTTCCTTCCATTTTTGTAGCTAGAATGTAATTGTTCACTATATTTATAAATGTATGTTAAAAATATAAAAACAAAAATTCCAAATCTATTGGGGCACTATACCATGGTCCTAGTGCGAGAGTTTATAGCAACGGGTTCTTTTCCGACCCATTTCCCATCAGGAATGGCACTCGCCAGGGATGCCCCCTATCCCCTCTAATGTTTGCCCTCACCATGGAACCTTTGGCCCACCTGATCCGGACCTCTCCTAGGTTTCCAGGCGTCTCCATTAAAAACACCTCACACAAACTCTGCTTGTTCGCAGATGATGTTCTTTTATTTGTTACAAAACCAGATACGGCTCTCGTAGAACTTCACTCCATGCTAGATAGTTTTAGTGCCATCTCATACTACAAAGTGAACACCACCAAATCTGAAGCTCTCCCTATTAATCTTCCCGCACATTCTTTAGTCTCTTTGCAACAGTCATTCTTATATTCCTGGCAGGATAATTCTTTAAGATATTTGGGCATAAATCTGACTCGAGCTGTGGAAGATGTCCTCTCAGCAAACCTTACCCCCCTCTACACGCATCTCTCCCAGCTAACCACTTCGTGGATGCTACATGAAATTTCATGGCTGGGCAGAGTTGCGGCGTTCAAAATGTCATTACTGCCCAAACTAATGTATATTTTCCGGGCCATACCGTATATCCCTCAAAAACGGGACATTGACAAATTTTCCAAACTTATGACCACCTATATATGGAAGGGTAGGCAACCTAAAATTGCCCTACGCCGTATGACCCTCCCTAAGGACTTGGGCGGGCTGGGCCTCCCAGACTTGGGGGCCTACCATATGGCCTGCCAGTTGGCGCAACTGAGAGACTGGTTCCGTTCGGAGCCTCGAAAACCTTGGGTGAGTCTGGAGGCTAGCCTGCTCCGTGTCTTTTCCCTCTCAGACCTACTCTGGATGCCTGGTCAACATCGGCCCCCTCTAGACCCCCCCCTTCGGTCCATGGAAGACTCCCTGGTGGTTTGGGATCGTTTCCTGAGCCGATACACTAGTCTTGTTCTCCCTACTCGTAATCTGCCCATTTCGGCCCTGTCTCAATTTATACCTGATTTCAACATTTCTGGATGGGGTGCTCAGGGGCTCTCCCAACTGGAGCACTTGATGCCACAGAGCCGATTGCGCTCTTTCTCAGAGCTAGCTACACATTTCAATATCCCGGTCTCTGAGACCTTTCGTTACATGCAGCTTAGCCACTGGGTGTCTGCTACACTGAAAACGCCTAACACTTTGCAACTTCCCCCAGATAATCTATACCGTCGTCTGACGTGCGGCGGTAGTGCAGGAGCTATATCATTCTGGTATTCTAATATAGTCTCTTCGGTTCTATCATGGGAAAAAAAACCCCCGCACACTCAATGGGAGAGGGACCTGGGTATCCCGATCTCACAACAGCAATGGATCAAACTGTCGGCCCAAATGTTCAAAAGGTCTAGATGTGCGAACCATGTTGAGATGGGTATCAAGCTGTTGAACAGGCTATATCTTACCCCAGCGAGACTACACACGATGTGGCCGGAGACATCTAAGCTTTGTTGGCGGGGTTGTGGTCTCACGGGTGACCT
>WWET01002150.1:6849-27471 GCA_011038615.1 Limnodynastes dumerilii
GCACTGTATAGCCAGACAGAGGGAGAGAGGACACAGCGCTGCAGCCTGTCAGCGTGTGGGGTTCTACAGCGCTGTGTCCTCTCTCTCCCTCTGTCTGGCTATACAGCGCTGTATAGCCAGGCAGAGGGAGAGAGGACACAGCGCTGCAGCCTGTCAGCGTGAAAGCAGAGAGAGACTGCAACCAGCCAATAGGCTGGCTGCAGGCTCTACAACAGAGATTATCTCCCCAGTGTATGGTGCCGATATCGGTACTTTTCCCCAGGGGAAAATCATCCCGTTTATCGGCAGCCACATACTGGGAGCGATAATTGCTCTAGTGTGTAGCCAGATTAATACTGTTTGCAACTGATGAAATATGAATCAACTGCAATCAACATGGTTTAGCCCAGGAGTAACTCATTTCAAGCACTTACTTCTAGCCCTCTATGATTAACTGTATAGTTTGTATACCGTATGTTTAGGGGGATCCTCACACAGCTCCTGTAGTGTATCCTGTGCATTAGATATTGAAAGGAATCGGTTCCCACAGCAGTACAGTGAATTGATGTGAGGCTCATGTCCAACTAATGCCAAAATTTCCTGACCATGCATGAAATGTTCACACAGTCTCCTCAAAGCTTTCATGAATTCTATCGATAATATGGTGTTACAAATCAGTGTTACTGTATTTAATTACTGATTTTTATTCACCCATATTTTGCAATATTATCAGAAAACTTTTTGTAGCTAGAACAACAGAACTTTAGGTAGCTAGGACAATGGAACATGAATCTTATGTGTGATTCTTATTGCCAGTTAGTGCCGGATTCATAACTAAGTACTCCAGCAGATTCTGTGCGCTACGTATACTGCATGCGGTACCATTATCCCTGCGATAGGACATAGCCGACCAATGCTGCATTCAGTGCAGTTATCAGCCCTTTGCATGAAGTGCATGCCCATCCCCTATGCCAGTGTTGGCTAACCTGTGGCACTCCAGGTGTTGTGAAACTACGAGTCCCAGCATGCCTTAACTGCAAAAAGCATAGCGGATACCTAACAAAGCATGCTGGGAATTGTGTCACAACACCTGGAGTGCCACAGGTTAGCCAACACTGCCCTATGCATATGAGGTGTGCATAGGCATGTGATTTGTACAGTAAGAGCTTGGCTAAGTATTCAGTATTCTGTCCGAGTGGCGAATCCCTTGTTCTCTTACATGCGGTATTGTGGATCACCAATTCTGTAGGATAGCTTCTGCAGGGGAGGCCACCATACAGAATCCTCTTCCTGTGAATATTGTCCTTAATGCTCAAAAGTGGTGTCCAATACATCAATGTAGGAAACGTTCACACACTCAGCTTACAGCTTTCATAACGTGTGTGGTTTGAAGCTGCTGTAGCAGTCAATTAAATGATAGGTTACAAATCAATAGTAATCTTTTGCATTACCATTTTTAAAATGTATTTATTTTTCAGTTTTTACGCAATATGTAAAATCTGAGAAGTTGCTTTAGCTAGAACAATGGGACTTTATTTTGCCAGAACGAGCTAGACCAATGGATCTTTTTTTAATTTTCGCTAGAACAATAGATCTTGATCTAGAATGAGCTAGAACAAAATAGAACTCTAGCTAGAACAATGGGACTTTTTCTAGAACAATTCAACTGTATCTCGAATAATGAATCTTTTCCATTAGTATAAGCTAGAACAATGGAGTTTAATATATCTAGTTTGAAATAGAACAATGGAACTTTCTTTTGCTACAACAATAGAATGAGCTAGAACAATATAACTTTTTTTTTTTTACTGGTATAAGCTTAACCAATACAATTTTATTAATCTACAACAGTTGAACTTTATTTAGCTAGAACAATACAACTTTATTAAACTAGAACAATACAACTTTATTAAACTAGAACAATGCAACTTTATTTAGCTCATACAAATAGAACAATGGAACACTTTCGTTAGAACATAAAAAAAAAATAATCTGATTTCACTGCCCGGCAGTGCAGTTTTTGAACTGTAGTTGCATACTATTTGGAGAGACACAAGTTGCCCAAACCTGATATAAGATTCCAGTATCTAGACGGGGCTTTTGTTCATTAGTCATTTACAAGTGATTTCCTGCTGTATATTTACATAGTGCTGGTAATATCTAAAAGTAATTACGTGCAGCAGAAGCCAGTGAATCAGAGCAACAAATGTTACTGTGGTTCAGATTGCCTTAATCTTGCAGCCAGAATAGCGAGATTTGCCTCGGAATATCATTCGTTTTATTTCCCAGAGCCTCCCGCTACACAGATCCTCTGTTCCATTACCCCCTGTGCTTTTAGGGAATTTGGTGTATGCAGGTTTTTATCTCCTTTTCTTCAGCAGCACCAGTTGCCAGTAAACTATTGGGACTGTTCCTGCCTTTGTTTCATTGACATCTCATTTTGTCATTTCAGTCTTCGCTCCAGGTTCATATCTTACCAGCGCAGACTTAGAGGTTGACAGCTGCTATATTCCCACGTAAAGGCACTGGGAAACTATAAAACAAACAGCTCTTTGGGGAGATGCCGTAATGGAGGGATTACATGAGGTTTAAACTGACTTATATTGAATTTGGGCTAATGCTAGTTTATTACAATTATGTGTTTAAGTTTGTGAAGTTGCCTTAACTTTAAGTTGTTCTAAAGTATTGTTTGGAAATCATTGTGCATTGTCACCATCTCTGTTAGTTTAGGAAGGTAAGCTCAAGAAACTAACACCTCTGTCGGTTTGAATGCATGCTAAATTATTAGATCATTTTTACAGGATTCGATCTTGTAGCCTATCTGGACAGATCTCCCAATTTACAAACCCTTCAATCACAAAGCAGCTGCTTTTTCCTCCTGCACTTGCCTTCAAATCCGTTCTACCCGATTGGAAGGCATTCTGACCAATCAACAGTAATGACACTTCTGGCTGGGGGGCTGAGTTACCTCTCTCTGTTATCCCTATCCAGACTTTTCTGAATTTATACCCATTTGAGTCCTAAAACTTTAGGTAGGATCTGGCATTTGGATGAATGTTTGTGTAAGTGGTTAAAACACTGGGAACAGTGGGAAAACACTGATCCCTGGATAATTCCCAGGATCTATCGATCTATCTACAATTAACAATGGAATTTTTTTTTTCTAACCATTGCTGATATTATAAAGCATTATTCTTGCAACATTGGAGCTGATTCAGAGCTGCTCTTGTGCCTATTTTTAGGTGTAAGTGCATCAAAATTCCACACGTCAGAATATGAGCCAGCACATAAAGTGGGACACAAGGCTACCCAACCGTCTGTGTTCACTTCCATGTGCTCTGCGCTAGTGCAGCGGGTATTCCATGATATAGAAATGAGCAATTGGATGCGTAATAACTTTATTTACATAGAATCGCATGTACGGCTTACATAAACGCACGTATGTACACACGTAAAGTTAGAGGTGCTCTATGGAGGCATAAGTCTACAACTGCACGGCCGTGAGAGGGGAGTGTCCTGGGTGTTGGTGGGTGTTGGCTTTCTACTTGCATGTGTATAATTGCGTACTTTAAAAAAAACGGATCTGTGAATATGGCCCAAAATGATGAATGTCATGAAATACACTAAATATATTTTTAAGCATGAATAGCAGCGTATTGTTGCACAGTATGTTCAGGCATATTTATAAATCAGGCTACATATTTTTTATGGGTTTTCTTTAAAAATAGGCTTTTATAGGCCTCGCAGCCCCCGCCCATACAAATCCGTTTGTGTGTATCAAGCGCGCATTTTCAGGGTAAGCTTCAGTGTATTAAAGCCGCAACAGTTTGAATAGCATATTTTTGCCAAAAAAAGTGGATCAGCTCCATTATGTTTTTGAAAAGTCCGATGGAATAAGAACTTGTATAATATGGTTATATAATTGATCAAATATGACATTGTATTTTGATGCTATCATAGGCAGTCATGTAAGTTTGACAGACCTATAAAAAAAAAATCTCTCATATGGTTTGGAACATTTTACCATATGTATCAGCTGGCCGGAGACTGGAGAGTACTTCAGCGTTTTTTTTCATTACGTCCTTGCTGAGGAAAGGAATTTATCATGTAAGTCCTATGGAGAGACATATCAGACCCGTATTGTTTATCTTACCTCTGACACCATGCAAATTATAAGACCAGCGCAATGTAAATTTTGTGATGTTAACCACATTTGTGTGGTGAATGTCTTGGGGAGTTCTTATTTAATAAAGATGTATTGCAAGTAAACTGTAATTGTGTACACTGTTTCCTGGTGAACTGGCATGTACTCTTATAGCCATTCAATATATAAAACCATATCACAGAGATCAAAGTGAGGTGGGGGTGGCATATTCCCAGTAGGGCAGCCAGCTTTGGTGTTGACTCGCCAAAAACTGGTTGAACTTATGGTGGCAGGTCCCCCATAGCTCAGGTCCTCCTCAGGTTGGGATATGGCCATGTTTGCGTCTGCTTAACAATGTTACATGCTTGACCATGGTGAGCGCTCAGTGATTCTATGATACCTGCTCGACATTTCCAGACTCCATTCTAATGCCTTATCTACAGTTCCAGACTAGAAGCAAAGTGAGTACTATACTTTAGTAGGCTGTAGTTAGGGTTAGGATGGGTAACGATTAGTGCTAGTTTAGGATTTATAAGTGTCGGCAACATTAAGGTCGATGTAATAATACTTCAGTGTTGTCAGGTAAAGAACATTTATATACAGACTAATGTTCAGTATATGAATGTTGAGCAAATTACATTATAACCCATAGACCATCAGGTCTGGCTGGTAAAAGCCTATTGCTAATAGAGAAAATATAGGCTGGTGAGACCCTGTGGTGCCATTATCCACGTTATTTTCCCACTACTATCCTAGGCTTGTTACCATTATTGCTTTTTTGGCATACAATATTGTATTTTATTCTTCTTCACTGTTATGGGGATAAGTAACGTCAGACGCTGACAGCTAAAGCCCAGACATGCAACCTGGCTCGTGCCTTTTTCAACTGCGTTAAAGGAGCAGAGACTATCTTACAATGCCCAAAACTTTAAGATGTTAAACACCCAGCAGGACTCTGTGCATCGTACAGAACCCCGAACAAACCCCCTTTAAATAGGAGCTGGGGTATTTATCATTAAAACCATTGTGAAGTCTGTCTAGATGTTTTAGACGGACGTAATGCTTTTCAATTATTAAGCAATCACAGGAACATTCTGTTTTTATTCTGTTTGATTATTTTTATGCTGAGGTTATGTCGCGAAGGCTAAGTAGCAAAAGTAATCAAATTGTCAGTGTACAAGATATGTCTAGGAAAAGGAAACAATTTACTGTCTAATACAAGGCTGGTTACAGTAAATTGAGGTTGCATTGTAAATAACACAATTTCATAGGCTTCGTATACCATTTATTACATTATATTAAGAATAATGAATAATGATGACTTTTAGCCTATGACAGCTTCAAGTATGTGTACATAATACCAGGTTCTTCCTGATGTCAAGCCGGTGTCGGAGCTGTAACTGTAGATTAACTCCATTTTTATATCCTTGAAGGTTATACTGCTAAATGAGATGTTATAAACTGAAAAGCCTCAAGTAGTTATAGCCAGGTTTAAGGGAACGGTCTGCAGTAATAAAGTTCATCCTATTAGGACAGCAGCTATGTATTTATTTTGTTAATTACATTTGATTTGGTTCCATCACTTTATTTTTATCAGTTTTCTTTTTCTGCTCATCTTTGGATATTCTTAAGTTTGTATACACACCGTGTAATATTTCATGCTGTGATTTCCTCTCTCTTTACCCTTTGCTCGTCTGACATTTTTCCATTGTTGATGGTGAAAATTAGGAAGGTTATCAAATAAAATAAAACGATGCTATGTGTTTTGCTACGATAGAACATGATTGTTGGAGAGCACACAGAAATGCTATATTGTGCCAAACAGGGGTCTAACGTGCGATCAGCAGGATAAGTGGATAAAAATGCTGTAGTGTGTACCCAGCCTATACCTGACCATACTCTAGAGGAGTTTGTGTCCCCATAGCAAACGGCCCTAGCCCTAGGCATAGCAATCGGTCCTCGGAGCACCGAACTCACAACTCCACTCCCTAACCCTAAGTCACACCCCCCCTGCAGCCTAACCCTAAGTCTCCCCCCCACAGCCTAACCCTAAGCCTAACCCTCTCAGCCGAAACATAAGTCTCCCCCCACAGCCTAACCTTAAGTCTCGCCCCCACAGCCTAACCCTCAATTCCCCCCCTAGCCTATCCCTAAGTCTACGGAGAGGGTTACCCACCTCTCCGGTGGTCCGGCGACGGCGCTGGCAGCTCTTCTGAAAATGTATGGGAGATATGCGAATCGCCATGTATCACATTCGAAATAGGGACACCTGAAAAGCAACTTTCAGCTGTCCCTATTTTGCAGAAACATCGCAGCGGGGACTCGCGATGCTCTGGAGCAGGGGTTCTTAACCCCGTCCTTTAGTACCACTAAGAGTGCATGTTTTCCAGGTTTCCTCATGATCACAAGTGATCTAATAAGTAGCACCTGTGGATCTTTTCGCCTATATCAGTCAGTAATGAACACACCTGTGCTCCAGCAAGGAGAGCTAGAAAACATGCACTGTTAGTGATACTTGAGAATGATAATTGTTTCAATGATCCAATTATCAGGTGAGTGAACCAATTATTGCTCTAGTGTAAGGGCAGGATGGATTTCTAAAACACCCATTAATCAGTCCAGAAATACTAGAATCTGATCATTTTATCATTTTTCTCTTCAAACTATTATTGGCAGCAACCTCTCAATATTAAGCAGCATGTGGCCCTTTTCAATTATCGGACCTTCACCTCCTGGCTGCAGTTTTCAATAAAGTAATGAAAGCTCGGTCTTTTGTATGAGATGCAGGGTCGTTCGCTCCCAGCCAGCTCCAAACTGCTTCTGCCTCGCAGAGGCAAAGCAATCGGTACCCGGACCACCGAACAAGGTTCTCTGAATGGTTAGTATCCCCAACCCTTACCCTAACCCTCCCGTCCCCGCAGCCTAACCCTAACCCTCCCTTCCACGCAGCACCCTAACCCTCCCTTCCCTGCAGCTAGACACAAACCCTCCCTTCCCCACAGCCTGATCCTAACCCTCCCTTCCCCAGAACCTAACCATAACCCTCCCGCTAACACTAAAGGTCCTTGGAGATATTACTCACCTCTCCTGCGGCGGGTTCGGTGGTGCTTCCAAAAATGAATGGGTGAGAATGCTGATCGGCACACTCACCCATTCAGAAAAAAAAAATATAAAATAGTTGCTATTCGAAATAGAGACAGCCGAAAATGAACTTTCAGCTGTCTCTACTTTGGAAAGACAGCCATGATAGCAGGGACTCCCACCAATTACTGCTATACTTTCTGGAGTCAGATTCCTTCCTGAACACTCACTGCTGATTGAAGCTTCTACTGCGAACTAGCTAGCTGCGTGGAAATCCTGCCAAGAGTGACAGCAGACCCATGAAGCCAATCAGTACAGAAACTAACAGAAGGCTTGTGCATCCCATCAGTTGCAAGGGCCTCTTGTCATCCTCAGCAGCCCCTCCCTCATCAGTCAGGATTATTGGTCCTAATGGCACGATATCGGGACCTTTCCCTAGGTTAAACCGTCCCTCCTGCTGGGTGCGGTAATAGCTCTAGTGTATGACCAGCTCAAGATGTGTCAGGGTGAAAATGGGCTTTTTTTTTTGGAGGAAATGGCCAGGGTCCATTCGTGATTGTCATTCCATACTTAAGTGGTAGTGTCATGATGGGAGGAAGAGGCAGGTGATAATAAGTAGACAATTGCCTAGAGATGGATGGTGGGTGAGTTGGCAGTTTATGATGGTAAATTATGGGGCATACATTTGTGATATGCATCTGCTGCAGGGTGTTACTTAAATTCAATTACTTATTTCTAGCTTATTAATGACAGCCATTGCTGGGACGTCCATGGCAAAGGAATAGTACTAGCCAAGAGGAGGTATGATTACTAAATACAAATGTATTAAGGGTCAATACAGAGAACTTTTATGGGATCTTTTTACCCTAAGAACTTTACACAGGATACAACCAGTAAAGGAAGGTTCATTATTATTATTATTATTATTAATATTTATTCATAAGGCGTCACACGGTTTCTGCAATGCTGTACAGGGGCAAAAGGAAATACCGTAATCAAATATACAATAATTAACAGATAGGGTACAAATTCATAAAAATAATACATTAAAATACAATACAGGTACAATGGAGAAATGAGGGAGTGTTTGAAGGATTGGGTGGTGGTTTGCTATGCCTGATAGGTTGCGGTAGGTTGTTCAAGAGCACAGGGGTGGCCCAGGAGAAGTCTTGGATGCGGGAGTGAGAGATAGTTATCAGGTTGTTGTTGAGGCATCGGTCACCAGCAGAGCTAAGGGGTTGGGGGAAGTGTGGATGGAGATAAAGGACGAGAGGTAGGAAACAGTAAGGACAGTCAAGATATAGAATTCACTGCCAGGGAAAGTTGTGATGGCAGATTCAATTGATATGTTTCAGAAAGGATTTTACATTTTTTTTTTGAGGAAAAGGATACCCAGTGTTACGACCGTTAATTAAGATAAAGGATAGTCGTGGATCCTGGCAGTAATAGGACTGGTATCTTGGGTCAGCCGGGATTTTTCCAGATTGAAACTGATTGAAGTTTCCTTGATCTGGATCAATGTTAATGATAAGATAGGGATCTCAGGAGATCCATAATAGGTTGAACTTGATGGACGGGTGTCTTTTTTTTTTTTTTTTCCAACCTCATCAACTATGTTACTATGGATTTTGGGAGAGCCTGCTCAACTCAGATTCAGCAGTCTAATTGTTTTCCATTGTTGTTGGTATGGGGCTCAATAGGAGTATATAGGTACCAGCGACGGTACTTGTCATCATTCATTTTACGCAGGCTATCATGGGAAACCTTTTGCTGAAAAGGTGATAAATTTCTGTCAGTGGGCTGGATCCAGACTTAAGAAGGAGCTTGAAATTAAGGGCCGGATCCAGAACTACGTCTGTCTTCCATAGACGGATGTAATTCAATGAACAATAGCTACTGCGCATGCGTAGTAGCTATTGTACGTAATCTACGTATCGTTTCGATATGTAGATTGCGTATATGCGGTCTAAAAGATCGCATATACGCAATCTACGTATCGAAACGATACGTAGATTACGTACAATAGCTACTACGCATGCGCAGTAGCTATTGTTCATTGAATTACGTCCGTCTATGGAAGATGGATGTAGTTCTGGATCTACCCCTAAGAGAGGAAAGTTACTCCTGGGCTAAACCATGTTGATTGAAGATATATCCCTGCATGAAAAGAATACAATTAACTTGACTCCCCCTGAAATAAACATGGTTTAGCCCAGGAGTAACTTTCCTCTCTTAGGGCCTGATTCACACTTAAGAATCTTCTTAAAATAAGAACTTAAAGTCACACCTGGGCTAAACCATGTTGATTGCAGAGGAGTCATATTTCATCTGTTGCAAACACTATTAGAGTTAAGAGGTGATGTTTCCTAGCCAAGTCTAAATAACAGTGTGATAGTAAAGCTGGTCAGTGTCTGTGTGCAGTAAGCAATTCAAAGATATATCCCTGCATGCAAAGAATACAATTAAATTAATTCCCCCTGCTATCAACATGGTTTTGCCCAGGAGTGACTTTAAGTTCTTATTTTAAGAAGATTCTTATGTGTGAATCAGGTCCTTAATTTCAAGTTCCTTCTTAAGTCTGGATCCAGCCCAGCGAGTTTAAAGGGAATATATCCATCTTGTCATTGTTGTGTTATATTCTCCTTTAAAAAATAGAAAATAATGCCTGCTGAATACATGAGTATTTATAGTCCATTTGAAATTCTGTTTCATCATTTCTTCAGCGTGAGATTTAATTTGTCTTCCTGGGCATATTAATAAACAATACACTCTTCTACGGACAATGTCTGGTTATGAAGGGCGCCAGGTTGTAACCTTCCTCTCCAGTGTTATAGACTGTAATCCTGTGTTCTCACAGTTTAGGAATTCTCATAAATGTGAACAATGTATCTGTGCTCCAATTTCATGCCTTCCGCATCCATTTTTCTCATACCAGCTTAGTGTAATCATGGAAATAAATAACAGTTCTCTTGGTTTGCCGCGTTTGTGCCTGGGTGTGCGAAGGTTTACGTGCTGCTTTGGCAGATGCAGCCCTCACATTACTAACGCAGCCTAACAGATGCAATACACTATTTGCTCTCAGTTGTCATAGCAGTTTCAGTGCACCCCTCATTAAGACACCTGTCTTATAGACTGACCCTTGTGCCTCATGCATCATGACATCACTTGTTAGTAATCCCTTGCATTTCCCTGGGGTCACCACCTCATTATCAATGCAATTCCAGATGGTGACTTTCCTCCACTGCCCGGCTCTGAAGCACCCATTCCTTGCAATGCATTTTTCTTTTGACACTTTGGAATAAGTCCAAAGACTGTGCACACTTGTCAGTGGGTCAAGTAATCGGTGGTCGCATCGACTGATTTTTATGCAAGTTTAGATATCATTTGAGCGAGTGCGGGTCCCCGTTGCAAAAGGCCCTATTTCGTTATCCCTCATAAGCAATCGAATCCTGGAGCACCAAATACCGTGCTCCGAAAGGTAAGTAACTATTCTATCCCCAACCAGCTCCCTAACCCTCACCCTAACTCTAAGTCTCCTCCCCGCAACCTAACCCTAAGTCTCCCCCAGAAACCTAACCCTAAGTATCCCCCCCGCAGCCTAACCCTAAGTCTCCCCACCCCTGCAGCATAACCTTCACTCCCCCCCCCCCCCCCCCCCCNNNNCCTCCGCAGCCTAACCCTAAGTCTCCCCTACCACAGTCTAACCCTAAGTCTCCCCACCCCTCGCAGCCTGACCCTAAGTCCCCGGAGGTGTTTACGTCTGTCATTCGAAAAAGAACAGACGAAAAGCAAATTTAGGAATGATGGCCATCGGTGTGGGGACTCGCAACGCATTTGACCAGATGAGATGACCAGGATTGGATGTTATGAGCGGAAATTGGAAAAGTGTGTACCCAGCTTAAATTTGCAGCATATTGAACTACGGAGGGAGAAGACGCCTCTTAAATGGATGGCCATGCCTGAACAGTATAAAGTATATGGTACCCTCATATTATGGATTGTAAGCATGCTAGCCTCTTGTTTCTCAGTCTGCTCTTTATTAATGTATTTTCTCCTAATTGTGTGCACTGCAGACTTTACTCTCGATACACGAATACATCTTATACTAATATAGCTGTAAAAGGAAAATATTACAACATGTGTGTTAAAGGGTGTGTGGATGGATTGTGTCTTTCTTTTTCCAAATGTCTAAGAGTAAGACAAATATGCTAATTAATCATTTAATAACTAGATTTATGCAATATTTATAAGCTACTCACAATGGTAGTTCCTAATTTAACCCAGGAAATATAGGGCTGGATTCACAGCACCGGTCGTATTGCACACATGTCCGTAAATTACCGATAATAGCTACTGCGCATGTGTAGTAAGTATTTTACGTAATCTACGTATTGTTTCGTTACATAGATTGCGTATATGCAATACGTCCGGGGCTGTGAATCCAGACCATAATTTTTATCTGCTACAAATTCCCAGCAACCATAATATTTACATCCCAAACTTATGCTTGGCTTAAGAAAGCATTTTGTATTTCCATTGATATAAAGCAACACATTCTTCCATAATATAAATCAGTGAAACAATATATAAAATACATTAATGAATTTCTGCTTATTTTAACTGAAGCCTTGATTACATATAGGAATTTGTATGGTAATAGGGGTAGATCCAGAACTACGTCCGTCTTCCATAGACGGATGTAATTCACTGAACAATAGCTACTGCGCATGCGTAGTCTTTTAGACCGCATATATACGCAATCTACACATCGAAACGACACGTAGATTACGTACAATAGCTACCACGCATGCACAGTAGCTATTGTTCAGTGAATTACGTCCGTCTATGGAAGACGGACGTAGTTCTGGATCCGGCCCATAGTGTATAATCAGGATTGTTAGACAGATGCAAAAGAAAATATAAAAATACATGTTTATAATGAACACTGATTCTGCCGTTATTCTTTTTCGCTATAAAATGCAGCTATATTAAGATATAATTGATGATATTTTAAACTTTAAACATTGTAGAGTGATCTTAGTACTGCTGGTGGTATTTGGACCACTGTTAGGTGATACTCAGACAACTGGGCAAGGTTGCAGGGTGCATAGTCAGAAATAGTACCCACCATATATAAGTGCAAATAAAAGTATATTAGCGACAGATAATTATTAATCATTCAGAAATAAATATATGGTGTATCTTATGAGATAGGATATGAGGACTGATATAATAAGCAGGAGATACTATCATAATTTAATATCTGTGGAGAAGTAATAAGATAACTATGGGGTAGTAGAGTATATATAATTTGCACTACCTAACGTGCTATTTAATTAAGCACTTTTCATGAATATTTGCTTTGGCCACTATTCAGACATGATTAATTTTCATGAGGCCTAATAACGTTGGGTCTGATTCAGACTTAAGAAAGAGCATGAAATTAAGAGAGGAAAGTTACTCCTGGTCAAAACCATGTTGATTTCAGGGGGAGTCAAATTCATTGTATTCTTTGCATGCAGGGATATATCTTCAAATTGCTTATAACACAGATACTGACCAGCTTTACTATTACACTGTTATTTAGACTTGGGATGGGAAACGCCACCTCTCAACTCTAATACTGTTTGCAACAGATGAAATATGACTCCCCTGCAATCACCATGGTTTAGCCCAGGAGTAACTTTCCTCTTTTATTTTCAAGCTCCTTCTTAAGTCTGAATCAGGCCTGTTGTCCCCACAATATTTTAATCAATTTATATTGTCAATTCACTTTATGATTTCTTATCTGTGTTTTTTTTTATATATTTCGCTGGCATTTTTGTGAGCTACTCTGTGGTTGACCAGTGATTGGGGTATAATATAAATAATAAACGCTAAGTTTAAATTTTTAGTTGTCCATATTTATATTGATATTGATGAAGACTAACTGAGTGCAACCTATTATACTCATTTTCTTTGACCTCTCTTTTCTAAAGAGTGGAATATGCAAGTTGGAGGACTGCTGTAATATTAGAAACGTGTGTATCATAGATTGGGTGTTGTATCTGCGACCTCGGTCTGCTGTAGGATTGTGAAGAGGATTGGACAAGTGTGTCCCCAGCTTTAAATACTATGGAATTTAGTTATTTTTTTTCTTATAAGGTATCTGGAGAAACTCTCACAGACTCCTAGAGATAAAAGTGATAATTCTGTCTTTAAAGCTGATTATACAATCATTACTATTTGGATTTCCGCTTGGTTTAAAGATAATGGGTGACAAAGCCTTGAAGATAAGAAGAAAGACTTATACTGTAATGCTGGATCTGATTCACAGATAAGAGAGAGTGAGATGCGGGCAGATGCGCACCTAACTTACTCTTCCACCCCCGTCCCCTCGTTTTTAGGTAACTTATGTCACTTTCGAGTTCCATAGGGCTACCATAAGTCTCGGTGCAATGTCCGTACGGACATTGCACCTCCCGCCCTCCCCTGCTAATCTAAATGGGGCGTAAATCCCCGCATGCGGTCTTTAAAGACCGCACCTACGCTATCTACGAAGCCGCAGCTTCTTAAGTGTGAATCGGGTCCATAGTTATTATAATGAGCCAGTGTTATCTGCTGGGAGTTGTGGAGGTGACACTAGCTGCAGAGTTTAAGATGTGTTCATTATTGACTGTTTAAAAGATCAACAGGTGGTATAATTATATACCTTGGGGTAGATCCAGAACTCCGCTTGCAATCCGGTTACTAGCGTGGTGTATTTATGCGTGCGCACCTTCTATACACTCCCCTAGGCACACCCCTTAAATGTACGTACTTTCACCAATTTCCACTTTCCAAACCCTACCTTAACTTTTGGCCGCGTAACCGCTATTGTCCGCACACGTACGGATGGGCAACATGGACTTACGCAGCTAAGCACGTCCATACTGTACACTTTAAATGAAACCCCCCCCCCCCGCCTACGTTGCGTAATTTAGACGTACTTTTGTCTCATGTATAATTGGCACACCCACATGTACAAATGTACGCAACTAATACGTGAATGGCCCATACGGTCAGAGTTACGTTACGTAGCGTATCCTCTGTCGTGAGCATGCGCAGTACATACAGAATCACTATTTTACGGGTCCGCACAGAAGCGTTGTTCTGGATCTGGGCCCTTGTCCTGTAGGGAGATCTGGAAAACATGCACTGTTGGGGAGCCTTGAGGACAGGTTTGGAAACCACTGATATACACACTCTATGGGCTAGATTCACCAAACTTGTCAAAATTAAAAATGGAGATGTTGTCCATAGCAACCAATCAGATTCTAGTTCTCACTTTCCTATAATACATTAGAGAATGTCAGCTAGAATCTGATTGGTTGCTATGGGCAACATCTCCATTTTGCCTATTAAGAAGTTTAGTAAATCTAGGCCAGGTCTTATATTTGTTATTGACTTTAAGGTCAGGAGCCTGAATTTGAGACAAAATTATTTAGTTTTTTACTTAAATTGATTTTAAAGTTATGTTTTTTCACGTATGTACATCTGAGATATGTAAATAATCCCGTTTAGTAATTTCTGTTAATTTCTGTTTCCTATATATGTAGCTTACAAATGTTGGTTATCATATTAGGAGTATACTTATAGTAATATGGCGAATGTAGGTAACTTTAGTGACCGACATACAGATTTGTTCTTACTTTAGCTGAAATTTTACCCTCAATTTTGCGCTATTTTATTAAATGTCCATTATTGTGAAATACACAGCCCAACCACAAGGTGGCTCAATGTACCGCTGAACAGAATTGGCTTAGAAGTTTTATTCATAACCGCTAGGTAATCCAGGCTGGGTCACCTAAATGCGTGCTATGAGAATAGGACTGTTTACATGGAGTTACAGTGCTCTTGTAGTTCCATAGGGAAAATGCACACACTATCACTTCAATATAAAAAGAAAAGTACTACATAGACTCCTTGTAAGCAGTTATATTTTATTATACTCATAAGTCCAGGGCTCCTTAAATAGTCAATCAAGGAGTTTTCCAAGTAGGAAATTAAAAACCCAAATTAGTACAACAATGGACTGGTCTCTGGGCTAATTGAAATGCTAATACGTAGAATGGGCTTTGCATTTCTTTTTATAGACCCATGCATTCAGGTGACCTGGCGTGGAACACATTGTGGCGATAAATAGAACTGCAAAGCCAATAATAAATGCGCCACCTACTGTCTGAATTCTTGTATTGCTTGTTTAACAGAAACTTCTGTCTCATGACACCTTAACGTGAGATGGTTTCCTTTATCAGATCACATGCTGTAGCACAGCATTATTGAAGTTGTGCCAAGGCTGAGAAACATGGTACGTAAGGACTCATCTGTATACCTAGCGACATTCCAAGGGAAATTCTGGGATAGTGGACCTGATCCAGAATTAATAAAGAAAGCTGATTTAAGCCCTGCGAATGCACACTCCAGATGTTGCAAGGCAGAACACTGATTGTACGTAACTTGTCCGAGATCCGTATGATAGGGTGTACTCATGGCCAAATACACGCATACAGTATGGATTGGGTTAGGCAATTATGTACGACAAGGCATTATGTATGAGCAGAGATAGGAACGGAAATGTTAAGTCAGGTTTCCGAACATGTAAGTCAGCTAAGTTACGTACGTAAGAGGGGATGACCGGGGCCTGCATTATTCTCTGTATTGCGTATCTTAGGTACGCTTGTATACATAAAACGATCTTAACTCTGGCTAAGTCCCAGTGTGTCTACTTTCCGGTAGGTCCTTTGTCATGGCTACCAAAATTGTGACTTTCCTATGAAGATAGGAACTGTTTGAAGGTTCCTAACATGTATTTTTTAAACTTCTGCTTCAACAATATACCATTTAGTATAATAATACATTTTAACACATAACCAGTTATTTATTGCCTAGTCTCTGAAAACCATGAACTGCAAAGCATTGTGATTGAATGTTTGATTTATAGAATAATGTAATAGAAAAAGTCAGTAAAAATCCTGTACAGGTAATTGTAACTTTCATACACTCTGCTAAACGCATTCTGCTATTTGCAAAGCCTTGAAGAACTTCATGGAACAGCAACATCTAATAGACTAATACTCCCGTGTCTCCATACAGAAGTACAACCCGTGTACCATTTGCTATTTCAATTTTACAATCTCTTGCTGGTGGTGCAGCAGTTTTGTATTGAGCTGGCTGATTAAATACTTTAAACAATCATTACTGCCCGGCTATAGTTTGCCTATCTGGTTCAGTTGTTTCCTTTCACTAAGTCTGATTAATATCTAACTGGGAGAATATGCAGGGATCAGCAGATTATCTTTCCAGTGTATTTATTTACAAAGACTCAGCTTCCTATTTTAAAGAGTGAGATGACAGATGCTCAGAATTTTTTCCTTTTTTTTTATTTTTTACTGTTGGTAGAATTCATTATTCTGAATATTTAGGGTAAATACTGTTGCTGCAAAAATGTTTTTGGCACGTCATTGATAGGGGTCCTAGTCCTCGGTTGCAGTCTCCGGTCCGATGGCCCGCTTTTCAAAATAGAGACAGCCGAAAGTTACTTTTCGGCTGTCTCTGTTTCGAATAGGGGGCCATTTTAGAAATGTTTTTTATGGCCCATCATTTTCCCAGACCTGCCGGATAACAGCTCCGGAGAGGCGAGTAACCTCTCCAGGGGCCTTTTAGTATTGATGGTGGTGAGGGGGAGGTTAGTATTAGGTCCTTAGAAAGGGAGGGTTAGGGTCAGTCTGTGGGGAGGGGGTTTTAGGGTTAGGCTATAGAAAAGGGAGTATTAGGGTCAGGCTAGGGAGAAAGGAGGGATAGGGTCAGGCTGCAGGGAAGGGAGGGTTAGGGTCAGACTGCGGGGAAGGGAGGGTTAGGGTCAGGCTGCGGGGAAGGGAGAGTTAGAGTAATGGAAGAGGAGGGTTAGGGTTAGAATTAGGGGAAGGGTTGGAGTTAATTTAGCCACTTACCTTTCAGAGCACTGTGTTCGGTGTTCAGGGGGTCGATTGCTATGCCTTCGAGGCATAAGCAATCGATATCTCAGCCAGTTTGAAACTGGCTGGGAGAGAATGGCCCTATCGAAATAGGACCGTTCTTTGCGGGGACCCACACCCCTAGTGCTAAACCCATTCTTTTTTTTTCCTCCTGAGGGGTGATCCAAAATGGATAGCTTTGTATTTGCTGGGCAGTGGTGTAACTACTGTGGGAGCAGGGGGTGCAGCTTCTACAAGGCCCATAACCATAGAACTCTAAGCTGTTAGAGGCTGCCAGTCTCTGATGGATGCATGCACATAACGGTTGCAAACTGGAGACCATAATGCACGTGCAAGATAGAAGTTGGAGGCATGGCCAAGTCCAGCCCCCTCCTTTTAGACTTGGGCCCATGCCTCCCTGCTGTTGAGTGTGCATCTGCCCCTACTGGTAGGTATACAGCTTAAGACCCGCAAGCCTGTTTAATTAGTTCCTCTTGAATGCATTAGATTCTTTTTATTTTCTTGCATAACACCCAAGTATTTGCAGAGAGTGATTGGTCATGGAGGCTAGAAACTAGACATCCGTCCACACGTTTGCCCACTCAGATTGTCACATGATCATTCTTGTAGAAGCCAATCATATGGTAGTTGCTCAAGTAGTAATAAGAGAGTTTTAAAATGTTGCCTTCTCTAGCAGAGCATGGCATTGTTAGATACATGCAGACTGGGTGTATACATTTTCCTTGTGCATTAGACAGATTGTTGGTTACTGAACTGATGCTATATTATGGTTATTTTATGAAAAGTGAAAATGACTGAACATCCGTTTGCTATGTTAAAAAACTTCTAAAATGCCCCTATTTAATATTTTTTGGGACATACCTCCAAAATGTTTCTCTTTAGACAGGACTGCCCTGGGTTGTGGAGAAAAGGGACAGGGTTTATTTGAAAATGGGCAGAGTTTTGACCAAATATGGGACTGTATTCACAGATAAGAGTGAGTAAGATGCAGCCGTATCTGCACCTAACTTATCCGTCCTGCCTCACAACCCGCCCCCGATTTTATGAACCTTATGGCACTTAAGAGTGCTATAGGGCTTCCTTAAGTAACCTTGCGTATTTTCCTTCTTAAGAAGGAAAATAAGTATGGAAAATGGTTCCCTCGCCCTCCCCAGGCTAATCTACATCCCCCCCCCACCCACTTCTTCCTAAATCCTCCCCAGAACTGCTTTGACACGCCTCCCTCTACCTAAACTACTATGTGTGATCTTCAAATGATGTAACTTACTGATACTTAGATTGAGGAAATGACCTACTATGCATGCATAGTAGGTAATTTCCTAAAGGACTGTACTTAAGAAGCCACAGCTTCTTAAGTGTGAATCCAGTCCATGGACATTTGTCATTTGGCAGAACAGACAGGGTGAGGACTTTCCCATGTTCCGGATTGTCAGTGTTAGAAGCCATGATTTTGGTAACTTTGTTTAGTTAGGATATCTCATTGTAGATTGGATCTAGACACACGACTAAGCCCTAGATTGAACTGTACAAGTATTACTTATCCTCTGTGGAACTTGGGACTGATCCAGAGTTGGAAGCAACAGCAGAAATTTGATCAAATCGTCACCTTAGCAACACCATGCTGAACTGCAAGGGGAAATGTGTAACACAGAATGAGCCGAGAGACTGTTTTGTTCCAACATGTCCGAAAAGAGACCTTTACTCTGCTATGGGCTTTGTATGTTCTCTTTAAATGTAGCGTAGGATATCTGTTTTGTGGTGATGGAAAACCGCAGTCACAATAGCTATGGGAGCACTGAAACGTCTGTAAGACTGCCTGCTTAATAGGATACCTTCTATTTATTTTTCTGTAGTCAGCTGCTGAGTAATTGGGTGACTAAAACAAAACATGTCATCGACAATGACATAACTGCTGAGATACATCTTGTAAGGCCCCAGTGGACATTCACACAGATCAATATTCCAGGCTGACAAGAACGATGACATGTTGTGCAGCACTGACTATACAGCGTTACCCAACAGGAGCTGACGCATTCAATACAAAATTTGTCCAATTTGTCCATTTTTTAAATGACAAATTAAGTTATTGTCTGTGCTTGGTCTTTACTAAAAGCTCTGTTTGAGTAAGTTTCCACGTCCAGTGTAGTCTGATAAACGACATAAAACATATAGCTACCTACAATGTTAGGTGGCTTATGTCCAGCTTGCATACAACTCATCATTGCACACAGTTGTGTACACATGATTTCTGGGAATGAACAGCGCTGAGAATCCTTTGAATCTTGTATTACATATAACCGAAATCAAGAGGGGCATGAAGGAGCCCACGGGGTCCTGATTGCCCTGGTCTCTGATGATTTGCAACAGAATACACATATCACTATGGGCCTGATTCAATTGCCCGCAAAGACGGGAATAAGCGATTATTGTCTTTTGAGCAAGTGACCATAACATTGAGTACAGGAGTGGAAGGTGACAGGCTTGGACCCCATCACCAAGAAAAATGGCCAGAGTCTGGATGGGTGGGATGGGGGCGGAATATGACAGCTTAAAACAGTCCTGTTTAGAAATATGTACATACATTGGACTGGATCCAGACTTAAGTAAGTGCTTGAAATTAGTTACTCTTGGGCTAAACCATGTGGATTTCAGGGAGAGTCAAGTTAATAGTATTCTTTGCATGCAGGGATATATCTTTGAATTGCTTACTGCACACAGATACTGACCAGCGTTACTATCACACTGTTATTTAGACTTGGGATAGGAAACATCACCTCTCAACTCTAATACTGTTTGCAACAGATGAAATATGACTCCCCTGCAATCACCATGGTTTAGCCCAGGAGTAACTAATTTCAAGCACTTAATTAAGTCCGGATCCAGCCCATTGCTTGCAGCTCTTGGCTGATAACTTTTTGTTATGCATGTTTGGAAAATCATAAGTGTGCCTATAATAATGTAATATATATTTTTAGATGGAAAACACATTTGAATATAAAGGTGGTCTAATTGTCTGTGAATAATTACTTTAAGAAGTGTTATATTCTTGTAGAGCAGGTATATCAAAATCAACACCCTAATTGGGCCAAACAATAAAAGTTTAAGATTGTGTGGGCTGCCAGAAAAATAAAAAGTCTAATAGAGACTACATAGAGAGTACATTTGTAGACGTGTTTCTTTTTTAGCAAAATAGCCTGTTAATATATCTATTTTTAAACATAGCTGCAAAATAATGTTGTTTATCAGAAAAGATTCAAACCCACAAGCATATTTATATTTTAAATATCATAGGTTGGATTTAAAATAAAGTACGCACATCGCTCATAACTGGGACTGGTGTTTAAAAGAGGATCGTACGTATGTGCTTAACCAAGCCCTTACTGTATAAATTAATTAACTCCCCCCCCCCACCTGTTACATGCC
>WWET01002150.1:40839-61677 GCA_011038615.1 Limnodynastes dumerilii
CTCCCATCTGAGGTGGTTGAGGCCAATACAGTAGAACAATTTAAACATGCTTGGGATAAATATAAGGGTATCCTAAATTGTAAACCAAATTGAGGGTAAATAGGGTCTAGGGTCAGTATAGTTTTGAATAAACAAATGGGCAGACTAGATGGGCCATGTGGCTCTAATCTGCCGTCACTTTCTATGTTTCTATGTAATTGAAGTTAATCCAATTGAAGCAACCTCCAAACTGTTGCAATCTGGGAAAAATAAATAAAAAAAATCCCTGCTGACCCAAGATGACGCTCTATTTCTCCCTGGCTCCACTACTGTCCTTCATTTAAATTAGCGGCCCTGGTAACCCTGGATGCCCTTTTTTGATAAACATTTAACCCTTTCTTAAACATATCCAGTGAATCTGCCATCACAGTCTTTGCTGGCAGTGAATTCCACATCCTGACTACTCTTACTGTAAAGAACCCTTTCCTTTGCTGGTCATTCATTCATTCATTTATTCATTCATTCATTCATGTGTGTATTTGTAGGTGTGTGTGTGTGAGGGCTGCCCAAGATGACTGCAGTTCTCTATTTCATATGTGCAATTATGCATACATGTAATTAATACATTGTAGAATTAGACGTTCCAAGAATTATGCAGAAAAACACACAAGGCCAAAACATTGCGATAAGGATGTGCTTGGTTGGAGCATTTGATTGTTAAGTTTGTGTTATTGTCCATTTGAAATAGAAACAAACATTCTGACTGCAAATTGAGATCTAGAACTGGTCCACTTTGTCAGTCTCTACATTGCTTACCTGTATTTTATGGAATAAAATACAAAATCCTTTCTCTAAATTACTCCTGGGCTGCACCCGCTATCTGGAATAAACTTCCTAACCCATTAAGACCATCCACTTCTCTCAGCTTTCAAGCACTTCCATAAAAATCACCTTTTAAGAGTTTATCAGGATCGTTAACCAACTTCTTAACTATCGTCTACCCTGTATACAACCACTTTACTATCCAATTTCCCTTTCTGTTACATAATGTACACCAATTTTCACATTTTTGGTTTCCATACTAAAAATTACCCTCAGTCCTGCTACTAACAATGCTGTGTGACTGAGTCATATAGAGAACTGAGCACTTTTACCATACTACCTGGCTGGTCCATTGTGTGATATATAGCACTTGCCCTTATGTATCAATCCCCAATGTCCTATAGATTGTAAGCTTGGGAGCTTATCTTGTGTTCTGTGGTTTACAGACCAACTGTTGCAGGCCAATAGTTTGAACAGATGTCCTTGGTCTCTGAGGTGATATGCTCACAGTGCTGATCAAAGGATTAGAGTTATCCGATAACAGTTTGAGACAATAGAATGATCTACATGCATAGATCACTGCGATCGCTTTAAGCAGGAATAAATGAAAACCACCACAGTGCATTATGAAATGTATATCTATTTTCCTGATATTATTAGGGAGATTGAGAAAAATGTGTACATAGTGTTCTGATGTTTATTTCAGCTTTGACATACTCAACCTTGTTTTATAAATAATAATAATTTTAATGCATTGCGCTGTTGAATTGAAGTCATTTAAGTCAGAAGTCAGACATTACTGACATGCAAAAATGAAAAGAGACACTTGACACTGCAGTCCAGAGAGCTTTACTAGGAATAATGAATGCACACTGCATTTTGCTAAGCTAGATATGACAAGAATTTGGGAACGTGATAACAGCAGATGGAACCTGACTTAGCTATCTTTTTCATCAGGTAGATGGAACAAGAAGTCCCTGTACATGTCTGATTAGCTAGACACTATAACCTAGGTCATGTTATACAACGACCTTGTCTGACATTCCCAAAATATGAACTACCAAAACTGTCAATTCCTTGTAACTGTGATTCAATGCCAAAATTGTAATGAAATGGGTCTGTAAAAAACAATGCAAGTATAATTATATAGCAGATTCTTAGGCCCGTATTCAGAGTAACGGATGTATAACATATACGTCCGGTGTTTAGCGATTTTTACTACTGCGCATGCGTGGTAATTTTTTAACATAATCTACATATCTTTTTCTTACGTAGATTGTGTAAATGCTGTCTTTTAGACCGCATTTACGCAATCTACATAATAAAAAGATATGTAGATTACGTAAAAAAATTACTACACGTGCAGTAGTAAAAATCGCTAAACACCAGATGTATATGTTATACGTCCGGTACTCTGAATATGGGCCTTACTGTGTAATCTCTATTCTGTCATTGTGCTTGTGGGTTTTTGTAGTGCTGCAGCTTATGTAAAGTTTACTGTTTCAGCTCATCTTTACTGTATGTTCTACCACAACTCCATAACTTTGAGAATCCCAGACTCAGACACACACTGTCGCTGACATCTGCACTTTTCAAATCTCATATAAAAACCAGCTTCAGGTTTAAAATTTTTTTGGCAGGTGTAATAATGTGATTGCATCTATATGACATTGATTTTTTCCTGGGCTTTGATTGTATTTTCTTAAAATTCTGTAACTGTAAAAACTCATGAAAAAAAGTTTTTGTAAAATGCTATTGCACATTAAGAATTTTGTGCTACACAACGTTAATAAGTTTACTGTGGGTTATGAAAAAAAATGCTGATATGAGGAAATTAGAAAGCAATATAAATACATGATCTAAATAATTGGTTTTGTAAAGGGCAGTTTTTTGTTTTATTCTCAACTTTGTATCAGTGAAGTATTTTTTTATTTACTTATATCTTAAGTAAACTGTGTTTATTAGCATTACAACATTGCAATTACAGGACTTATAATCAATATCCATTAAATTAACATTTTGCATTATAGCACATAAATAAACTTTCAAGGTAACATAATATTTAAGTAATGCGAGTAATGAAAGAGGGGAGAGGGTCGAAGTTGTGGAGTTCTAGGCTCTATCATTTCTCTGATTCTCAGTTATAGGACTTCTTCTTGGCTGCACCCAATCCCTGCAGTAACCTATCTTTGCATTCAAGCACTCCTTTAAAACTCATCTCTTCAGACAAGCTTACCAAATTCTTCAGGCTTTGTCTACCCTATTTATAACCGGTTACAGTTCCCGGTCAGAAACTTTGATTTCAGAAATAGGTTCCCTATTTCGAATACTGTCCAGTACTATTTTTTTTCCAGAATGGGTGAGTATGCCAATCGGCATACTCACCCATTCTCATTTGCAAATACCGCCGTCAGACACACACTGTCGCTGACATCTGCACTTTTCAAATCTCATATAAAAACCAGCTTCAGGTTTAAATTTTTTGGCAGGTGTAATAATGTGATTGCATCTATATGACATTGATTTTTCCTGGGCTTTGATTGTATTTTCTTAAAATTCTGTAACTGTAAAAACTCATCGAAAAAAAGTTTTTGTAAAATGCTATTCCACATTAAGAATTTTGTGCTACACAACGTTAATAAGTTTACTGTGGTTTACGAAAAAAGATGTTTGTCAAAATGCTGATATGAGGAAATTAGAAAGCAATATAAATATATGATCTAAATAATTGGTTTTGTAAAGGGCACTTTTTTGTTTTATTCTCAACTTTGTAGCAGTGAAGTATTTTTTTAAGTAAACTGTGTTTATTAGCATTGCAACATTGCAATTACAGGACTTATAATCAATATCCATTAAATTATTATTTTGCATTATAGCACATAAATAAACTTTCAAGGTAACATAATATTTAAGTAATGCGAGTAATAAAATAGGGGAGAGGGTCGAAGTTGTGGAGTTCTAGACTCTATCATTTCTCTGATTCTCAGTTATAGGACTTCTTCTTGGCTGCACCCAATCCCTGCAGTAACCTATCTTTGCATTCAAGCACTCCTTTAAAACTCACCTCTTCAGACAAGCTTACCAAATTCTTCAGGCTTTGTCTACCCTATGTATAACCGGTTACAGTTCCCAGTCAGAAACTTTGATTTCAGAAATAGGTTCCCTATTCCGAATACTCTACAGTTTCTATTTTTTTTCCAGAATGGGTGAGGATGCCGATCGGCATACTCACCCATTCTCATTTGCAAATACCGCCGCCATACTGCCGGAAAGGTGAGTAACCTCTCCAGGGTGCGGGGTAGGGAGGGTTAGGGTCAGGCTGCAGAGGAGGGAGTTTTAGGGTCAGGCTGTGGGAGATGGAGGGTTAGGGTCAGGCTGCAGGGAAGGGAGAATTGGAGTCAGGCTGCAGGAGATAGTGGGTTACAGTCAAGCTGCCAGGAAGGGAGGGTTAGAGTCAGGCTGTGGGGAAGGGAAGGTTAGGTTAATGAGAGTGGAGGATTAGGGTTAGAATTAGTGAAAGAATTACGGTACTTTTTTTTACTTTTCGGAGCATTGAAAGCTCGGTGCTCCGTGAATCGATTGCTATGCCCCTATTTTGATAGGGCCGTTTCCTCCCAGCCAGTTTGAAACTGGCCGTTCTAAGCGGGGACCCACACCCTTTATAACCAGTTTGCTATCTATTACGTTATTTACATCAATTTGCACACTTTCGGCTTCCATACTAAAATACCTCTCAGTTCTGCTACTAACACTGCTGTGTGACTGGACCATAAAGTGTACTGAGCACTGAGGAGGCCATGGGATTTTAAGTAAGTCTGGGGAGAGGTTATATGCTTTATACAAATCCAAAGCTGGCCATACACTAGAGAAATGATCGCCCCCAGCAGGAGGTTTCCGATAACTGGGATGATTTTCCCCTAGGGAAAGGTCCCGATATCGGTGCCACTCACCACTCCTGCTGGGACTGATAAAATGGGCTGAAGTGGGAGGGGTCTGCATAAATTGAGAGCAGGCCCTTGCAGATTTTTATAAAGCACCATCAGATTACATAGCGCTTTACAATTTACTGTCTGCAAGCTTATAGTCTATTGGACACTGGGGATTAATTCATAAAGGCAAGTGCTAAAAATCACGAAATGCATCCAGGTTGGATGGCAAAAGGGCTCAGTGCTCTGTTTGATCCAATCACACAGCAGCATTAGTAGCACTGGGGTAATTTTAGTATGGAAAGAAAAAGATTCCAAGTTTGTGTTAATCATATAACAGAAAGCAAAATAGCAAAGTAGTTGTAAATGGGGTAGACAAGGTTGAGGAATTGGGTAAGGCTGTCTGAAGTGGTGAGTTTTAAGGAAGCACTTAAAAGTTTGAAGAGTGGTGTATAGTCTAAATGGTCGAGGAAGGTTATTCCACAGAGTTGGTGCAATCCGGGAGAAGAGGGTACAGCATCTAGTAGTGGGCTTCCAGACAGAAGTGCTATGCAATGAGGCTTGGGTATGCTAAACACCTTTGACCTTATTGCCACATTGAGCTGACACTCAGGTCCCACTCTTACACTTGGGTGTGTGGTCTAAGTATCTTCAGACAGGTATAATAGGATTATTAGGTGGGAGGGTACCTGATCGGAATTACACTGAGGCCAGGAAATAGCATTGACCTGGTTTGATCTCCACTCTCTCTATGAGGGAGAGACAATATATCCCCTAGTGAATGTAGATGACAAATGCTTCTATCCTGTACCAACTAGCTGACACGAAAGGGGCCAAGACACGATGGAAGTGACTAAAGTCCGTGAAGGAATACAGAGTTGTGGGATGTGACCTGTGACCATCAGGAGAGAAATCTTTGAACATATGTGTAAGACTATACTAAGCATCTAAAACATTCTAGAATTGTAGCGTAGATGTGATTGTAGGGTGATAACCAAGGAAGGGTTGTTAATGGAGAAGGGATAGAGGAATTCTCTACAGTCACTCACTGTTTATTCAATGAGCATGTTTGGTATTGTAGTGGAGGAGAGTCCTGCCATTCGCAGTGAGTTATTCATGTAAGTATAAAAAACGTTTGAAGTACATTTATAAAATATTTTACAAGGGAAAAACAGAAGTATAGGTCACAGCAACTAATCCGATTGTAACACTGGAATACAGTTGCGTTTCATACACTTATCTTTTCGACGGATGTATGCTTGGCAACGCTGCATCTAAGGACACCTGCTCGATAGTGACACCTGATCAACGATTCTTCACTCCTGATCAACACTTTCAGACTCGACTGTGATGCCTAATCTACACTTTCAGACTCGACAGTGATGCCAGATCAACACTACCTAGTGTTAGGTTTAAGGTTAGAGTTAGGCTGCGGTTAGCATTAGGCAATGGTAATGAATCGTGTAAGTGTAGGACTTTAAAGTTTTGGCAACACTAAGGTCGATATAATAATACTGTCAACCTTAGAGTTATCTGTAAACAACCCTGTCAAGTTTATTTGTACTAACATTCATACAGTCAGATTAATGTTGTCTTGTCGAGTGTATGAATGTGGATCAGATGACGTTCTAAGTCTCATACCACACCCATATACTATACACTGGACAAAATGATGGCTAGGATGTGATTGCTACATCAGATATTCAGACAGTGACTGCACAGTGACACTTTCTAAGACTAAAATGGTAAAAAACAATAGCCTGCCATGACGTAGATCCTCGCTATGGACCGGATTCAGACCCCGCACGTTTTCTGTGCGTGCGGGGGTCTGTAAGTACTTGAGACAGAGGGCAGTGCACATCCGCATCACTCCCCTCTGTCATGCAGGCTTTATGGCAGCTTACGCTACCATAACCTACATTAAGTGTATTGTGCGGATCAGCGGTCCGTACAACCGCTGATCCGCTGCAGTCTGGGAGCCCCCTCCCACACTGTACACTTAGCATGCTTCCCTCTGTCTGCTTTAGCCCATTTCCTCGGAAACAAAATTCCGTCCGATTGTTTATGCGTTAGGGTTACTATAGTAACCCTAGCGTAACATCTGGAGGGCGCATGTACCCTCCAGTGAAGTCAGGTTACTTATGCACCTTGCATGCGTAAATGACCTAACGTTACTAATTCGGAATCTGGTCCTATACTATAGATGCATATAGGAATTTTGCATTAATATTTTAAATATGAAAACAACAAAAAAAGTCAACTACAATTTATATATAGCCTCAAAATTTGGATCCAATTTAATGAAATACAATTCTTATTTTTTTAAGATATATATTAAAAAAGATAGAGATATCATTTTGATGTTGTGTCTAATCACTTTTTTGATAAGTTTGATGTAAAGTAAAATTAGGTTTTAGCAAGCAACAAATAATTTGATTAGAATAATTGATGTGTTACAAACTAATTATGAGACTGGACCTTGTAAAAGCATATTCAAAACTTCTTAGAATTCTGATCAAGTGTAAAATTCATTTATATAACATGAAGCAGTTGGACTCTTTTGAACTCCTAAAGAGTCTGGTTCTGCCTGTAATCATTAACACGGACTTACATCAGACTGTCATGTCATGTGACTAAAAAGAATAAAAAGACACATTGTTTAAAACACTTTAAATAAACCAAAAGATTTGCTCCGTGAAGCTGCATATTACTTGCCAATTTAACAAGACATCGATACATGTCCGGCTCTTACATTATAGAATTATCATGATTGAACTTGTGACCCTGCTGGTGACTCTAGCCTTCATTAAACTATATGAAAGACTTTAATATCATAAGTAAAATAAATTATCATGGGGTTGCTTTAGCTTACTTAATAACATTTGATATGTCTTGTATTGTACTTACAAAGTGATGAACAAAAATATTGTCCCATGTAATAGAGATCTCTTAGAGATGTTACATGGATAAGAAAGTGAACACCCTACACGTTTTTGGACGGGATGTGGTTGCTGGTTCGAGGAGCCGTATTTTGAACATGATACAGTCGCCTTCTGAATGTTCAAAATAGTCTGAAAATAGAAATTTCACTATTTGTAACGGGAACCTATTTCCTTGTTCCAAATAGCAAGAGGCTGCGGCAGATGTGGCAGGTATAAGGTTAGAGTTAGGGCTTAAGGGGGTGGTTAGGGTTAGGCTTCAGGGCATTGAGGGTTGAACTGTGGGGCAAAGATAGTTAGGGATAGGCTGTGGGGGATGGTGTGTTAGGGTTAGAAGAGAAAGGTTAGGGTTAGGCTGCAGGGCACGGGGGGATGGGTCCCTGGATAGAACGGCCCTATTTTGATAGGGCAGTTTTTTTGATTGCATATGCCTCGATGAGACATAGCAATCGATCCACGAAGCACTGAACGTGGTGCTCTGAAAGGTAATCCTGTAAACTACCCCAAGCCTTCCCCTAATTCTAACCCTAACCCTTCCATTACCCAATGCAGCCTGACCCTAAGACTCCCTTCATACTAGCCTGACCCTAACCCTGGAGAGGTTACTCACCTTTCCCTTGGTGAGGGTCCTGCAGTAGCGGCATTGGTGGCGTTTCCGAATCATTTTTCTTCTGAATAAGTGAGAATGCCGATCAGCATACTCACCCATTCAGAAAAAAATTCGAAACTGAAGTGGTATTCGAAATAGAGACATCCAAAAAGAAAGTTTCGGATGTCCCTATTTCGGAAATCAGGAATTTTATGCGGGGACTACAACCGCATGGGGGGGTTAGGGTTAGACTGTGAAGCATGGATGGTTAGGGTAAGGCTGCGGGATATGGATGGTTAGGGTAAGGCTGTGGGGCATGGAGCGTTCGGGTTAAGGCTGAAGAAGGGGAAGGTTTGGGTTAGACAATTGCCGGCAGTCTGTGTCCAACTGTAGTGGCAAAACACACTCTCTTTGGACAAAACTAACTTGCCCTGTTGGTTCTGCCAACACAAACTGACAGTCATGTCATGTAACTGAAAAGAATAGAAAGACATATTGTTTAAAACACTATAAATAAACCAAAAGATTGTTGCAATGAAACTGCATATTACTTGCCAATGTAACAAGACATCAACCCATAAGTCAGCAACAGGGTTGTGAGCAACCAGGGCTCATTGATGTAAGTAGGGAGCGAAGGCCTTATCACACAGATGAGTAACTGTAGCACAAATTGCTGAGATAGTTAATGCTGGCTTTGATAGAGAGGTGTCACAGTGCATTACACCTTGCAGAGTATGGGACCGCATAACTGCAGACTCGTCCTGCTTCTCCCGTCTAGTGCCAAAAGCACCCATAACCGGTACTGGAGCATGGACCATGGAGCAATGTATAAAGGTGGCCTGGTCTTATGAATTAGGTTTTATTTTACATCATGTGGACAGCTGATTAGCACTATAGGATAAAGGCAAGCAACTGAGGCAGTGTGTTGCTCTGTGAAACATTTGATCCTGGTATTCATGTGGATGTCACTTTGACATCAACTTTCTAAACATTACTGAAGACCAAATCCGCCGCTACACGGCAACAGTAATCCCTGATGGCAGTGGCCTCTTTCAGCAGAATAATGCGACCTGCCACACTGAGAAAATAGTTCAGGAATGTTTTCAGTAACGTCGAAGAGTTTAAGGTATTGACTTGGTCTCCAAATTCCCTGAGAATCTGTGGCATGTGCTGTAACAAGTCCAAGTCACGGAGGTGCCTCCTTGCAACTTACAGGGCTTTAAATGGTCTGCTGATAACATCTTGGTGCCTAATACCATAGGAACCCTTCAGAGATCATGTGAAGTCCAGGCCTCAATGGCTCAGAGCTGTTTTGGCTGACTGATGTACACGTAGTATTATACTTTTGAAGTTGACAGGTTCCAGAGTGATTGATGACATAAAAGGGGGTCAGTGGGTATGGGTCTTGATGATGCTTTTTTTTGTATCATCAAACTTCATTCTTGGGTCCAAATGCGGGATATCGCACATAGTTCTAGAATTTTCAGGAATGTTACCTGAATTTTGTGTGTCTCAACAATGCTCTGGGAGAGATGACAAGCACAGTGGGGCTCAGATACAGCTGTTCCATCTTTGCTTCATAGTGGGAAGGCTAGATTGCAGCCCATTAGTAAATCATTAAAACTTAGTTTACTTACCCTTTATCAGGTGTTGGCTTCCCACAGAGATCAGACAATGGAGCTGACATCACGCATTTAGATCAGACAATGGAGCTGACATCACCCATTTAATTCACAGGATGTCATACTCTCTTTCTGTAGGGCATTGAATGGGTGACATCACCTCCATTGTCTGATCTCCGCAGGAAGATGGTAGCTGCTAATTGGTAAGTAAACAAAGGTTTAAGGATTTCTGAAGCCCTATTCAACTTTCCCCAGCAGACGGGCATGCCTGATGTTGGGAAAGTTTTAACTGAGCACAGATGTATGATAGTTTATCATGCTTAGACATATATAATGGCAAGAAAGCTACTGGGTAATGAGTAGTATGCTGGGGCATGTACACACTGATTTAAGGCATTACCACCAACTTTCCACTTGGTTGTGTCACTTCACACTTGTTTATAACATCCAACTCTAATGGAAGTCATTTTGTTGGTGTTTGATTTTTTTTTGTGTGTGTGTGTGAGTATTGCTATCTGTAAAAGCCAATCACTATTTACATGCTCTATAAGCTGGAATCCTTACTGTAGCTTATTCATGTAGGCAAAGCAGAACATATTTGTTTTATAAGATGTTTGTTGTTTATCTTTGCTATGATGGTGACCTATAATCTATTTGCCTTCACACATTTCATTATCAGTGCTTTTAAACCATTTCTCAAGCACACATTCTTATCATTTTGCAATGTTTTCCAGGAAAGGCACTTTCATAATATTTGTGTTGCTGAAATGATTCTTATAGGTTTTTTCTGTGATCCGTTGGCTGTTCTGTTTTGTATTTAAAACTCTATCACTAGTTGGAGTTGACCAGTTGACAATCATTTTAAGGACAATGGGGTAGATCCAGACCTAAGTACGTTAGCGTATTTACATTAGTCGCTGATTTAAAATCGCCTATATGTATTTACTTCTCATGAGCGTGTCAGTGTTATGCCACGCATCTATGAATGTACGTACCATCAGCGTAATTATGAACAAAGGGACGGGGGCATCCATATGATACCCGTAGTTACACTTTGTAGGCGGAGGGAAGCATTTAAATCATACAGCATGGGCCGGGTTAGCCTCTTACGTATGTGAATCCAATATGTTCGTCATTACTTATGCTTTGAAAAGTAAAGGTAGGGTTTGGGAAGCATAAAACGGCTAGGGTTGAAACTACGCTAGGGGAAATATGCTACTAATGTAACGTAAGTATCACTATATTTTTTTAGGTGTATGTAAAATAAGAAACGAGCAGTTCTTTATAAAATATAATTATAGATAACTGCAGAAAGTTTAACAAAAGTTTGGTATTTTCCTTTATTTGTTCTTTAGTATTTTTTTCTTGAGACTTCTAGAAATGATTAAGTCTGTAGATTTGTATGTGTTATATGACTATAATGGAAACCATAGAAACATAGCACATGATGAGGAGAGCAGTGAGGCTTCGGACACCCATCTGAGCTCTGTTTCTATGGTAACATTCTCATTCTCTTTTTTTTCATTCTGATGACCATCTCTATGGGCTTAGGATTGTCAAACACAGGGGGCCATATGCAGACTACCGGACGTATAACATAAACGTCTGGTGTTCAGCGTTTTTTCCTACTGCGCATGCGTAGTACATTTTATGCGTTATCTACGTATCTTTTCCTTACGTAGATTGCGTAAATGCGGTCTTTGCTGATTTGAAAAAAAAACCTGATCATTGTGATTTATTTGATCTGCGTAAGGTAAATGGAATGTTTATATTTAATGGGAAGTAGCCACCGCTCATGGGCGACACTGATGCAGCCGACAACTTAAATGCAGCTATATCCGTACCGAAAGTTTTCAAATATTTTTTCAGCGCTGGAACAGGTACAGTGTTGAATGCTCTTATTTCAGTAGGGTACACGTTCTGGGTAGGGTTAGACTGTGGGACAGGGAGGCTTAGGATTAAGCTGAGGAGAGGGAAGGTTTAAGGTAAGGCTGCGGGATAAGGTAAGGCTGCAGGAAAGGGAGTATTAGGGTTAGACTGCAGAGAGGGAAGGGTTAAGGTAAGGCTGCGGGAGGAGGATGGTTAGGGGAGGTTAAGGTTAGGCTGCAGGAAAGGGAGTGTTCGGGTTAGGCTGCAGAGAGGGAAGGCTTAAGCTAAGGCTGTGGGATGAGGATGGTTAAGGGAGGGTTAGGGTTAGGCTGCAGGAAAGGGAGGGTTAGGGCTAGGCTGCAGAGAGGGAAGGGTTAAGTTTAGGCTTTGGGACAAGGATGGTTAGGGTTCGGATGCGGACAGGAGAGGGTTTGGTTAGGCTGTGAGATGAGGATGGTTAGGGTTAGAGTTAGGAGAGGGTTAAGGTTAGGTTGTGGGAAGGGGATGGTTAAGAGGGAAGTCTTCTACCTACAGCCTAACAAATGGCGACAATCAGCGCTTCATTGAAGCAAAGTGATCCATCAGAAGACACATCATCTGAGCGGCGAATGACAACTATATTTAACTAAATATGTCTTGATTAAATACAATGGGCTAGATCCAGACCTAAGTACTTGTTACGTTTCATCGCGTAGCGTATTTTCTATGCGCTCCCCTCGCTTGTACGTACTTTGACCGTTTTACGCTTCCCAAATCCTACCTTAACTTTTCAAAGCGTAACTACTGAAAACGTAAAGGCTTCACGTTCATAAGCGCCTAAGCACGCCCATACTGTACGATTTAAATGCCTCACCCTGCCCCCGAAGCGTAATTACGGGTATCTTATGGCTGTGACGCCCCTTCGGTCGTAGTTACGCTGTTGATACGAGGCTGGTACGTATGTTCAGAGTTGCATGGCGTAACATCTGCCGTGCGCATGAACAGTAAATACTAATGTGCGATTTTACGTCAGTGCCAAGCGTGAAATCACTCGCGTACGTAGTTTAGGATCTGGCCCCATGTTCTCATAAACAATGACTTCTAAATTAATTATCATAAGGGATTCTGCAAAAAAACAAAGGGGCTATCCTTGATGAAGCATGTCGTACTATATAGAAGTCCATGCGTCCATACAAACTTCACACAGCCATCTGCCGCTGCGTAATGTTTTTCAATGCACATGAGCGATTAATTAACTCACATAAGGCTCACCTATTTAAAGCAATTGTTTAATGCTATTGAATAAATCAATTTTAACAGTGAGAAGGCAGCATTTTCTTTTATGTCTTTTAAGTCTATTTTCACATAATGATAAATGTAACATATAGTTGTTAAATCATTTTCAAAAATAACTTAGTTCAACCATTATGCTCATTTATGTTTGTATTAAAATGTTAATATCTTTCTATTATATACTATTGTATTTAAAAGATTGACACCAAAAAAAGCATACAATTTATGCTGGTGTTGTTTTAAGCAAATTATAAGTTATGTTCCAATAACAAAAATATATTTTCAAAATAAGGAAATTAACATTACATATTAAACGGAAAAAAATAAAACAGCAAAGTCTGAGACGCAAAACAAATGGCTGAATCTCTACAAAAAAAATACCCAAATTCACGCATGATTCAAGGGCCATATACTAAGTACCCAGGCTGCAGGGGAGGGAGGGTTAGGGTAGTGAGAGAGGAGGGTTAGGGTAAGAATTAGGGAATGGAGTGGGGGACTAGTTTTTTTTTACTACTTTTCGGACCACGGGGCTATCGGTGCTTCGTGGATCGATTGCTATGGATCATCGATGCACAGCAATCGAAATCCCAGCCAGTTTGCAACTGACTGGGGAGAAAACGAACGATTCGAAAATCGGCCGTTCGTACCGGAGCACCACACCCAGTCTGTATTCAGTGTCAACATTTCCTTACAGGCAGAGTTGCCGACTATTGAAAGACATAGATTACTGCGAGGGGGTGGGGCTTAATGACGTGTTTTATGCGGTAAGAACCTTTTTCGAAAGAGCCATTTTTATACCAGCCTAACGATTGCTTCTGCCTCGCTGAGGAGAAGCAATCGATCATCCCCAGGACAAAGATACAATGGGGAATGGTAAGTTTTTATCTAACCCCAACCCTTATCCTAATCCTTACGCTAACCCACCCCTTCCATTACCCTAACCCTCTCCTCCCCGCAGGCTGACCTTAAGACTCCCTTCCCTGCTACCTGACCCAAGACTCCCTTCCCCGCATCCTAAGCCTAAGACTCCCTTTCCCACAGCCTGACTCTAAGACTTCACTCCCGGCAGCATGACCCTAAGACTTCACTCCCCGCAGCCTAATCCTAAGACGCCCCATAGACTTCGCCATACTTACCCATTCATTAGTAAGGGGTCAGGGGGGGGCCCTCGTCTAGGGCCCCGCAAACCCTAGGGCCGCCCCTGCTTCTTACATTGTGGTTCCCCCTACAAACAAAAAAGGGCACCCCATAGAGAGGCAAGGAGAAATCTGTGCTGACCTGCATATGAGTACATAGAAATTAGGGACATTTGAATCCCCTAAGAGGGTCATTATCTAAATTGACCATTAATCAATAGGGACCGGATTCACAGATCCATTTTTACGCACACACGTAGCAAGGCAACACCCATGACACTCCCCTTGCACGGGGGGGAGGGGGGGGGTTTCAGTGACTTTTGCCTCCATAGGGCATTTACGCTCATATGTTATTTACGTACATGCGTATCTAACTAACTGCGCCCTCAAAAGCCCATTTAAATGCCCCCCCGCCTACTCTCACATAACTTTGACCGTTAACCACCACCAGAAGATAACCACGCCCCTCCGTACGTATGTTCCTTAGTGCGATTCACAAGTCCTAAGTGCCTAAAGTACGCCACGCAAAATGGTAGCTGTGAATACGGCCCTAGATTATCAAATACATCTTGATTTAGAAAGTCTGTAAACTTATTGTAATGTTACATTTTTTTAATGAACAGGTGAAATTTATTTTACCTGTTTTTTTTAGTAAATATAGAATATTTCCACAACAAAACATTTGTTAATACAACAGCAATTCTATCTGAATCTATTTTAACGGGTGTGGGTCCGTGGCAAGAAAATCAGATTTTCGAAAAATCAGATTTCTCCCAGCCAGTTGCGAACTGGCTGCTATTTCGATTGCAATTGCCTCAAAAAGGCATTGCAATCAAACCACGGAGCACCGAAACCTTTCCCTAACCCTTCCCTTTCACTTCCCTCTCACTAACCTAACCTTAAGCCTGACCCTAACCCTTCCTCCTCTGCTGCCTGATCCTAACCCTCCCTCCCCTGCAGCCTGACCCTAACCCTAATCCTAACCCTAACCCTGTAGAGATAATTTACTTACTTGTTCCAGGTCCGGTGATAGCAGCAGTGGAGGGATATCGCACATTGCGAAAGTGAATGGGTAAAGTATTCCGAACGGCATACTCACCCATTCATTAAAAAAAAAGTATAAAATGGTAAGTATAGGAAAAAGAGACATCCGAAAAGGAACTTTAGGATGTCCCTTTTTCGAAATTAAGAGTTTTGTTACGGAGAGTGTAACCGTATTTTAACAAGTGCATTTCTAAACTCTCTTCCCAACCAGAAATATATTCTTCATTTGTAGTTTCTCTCTAAAGTAAAAATGCTATATCCAAATGTTACCATATGGTTATTCCACTTTATGTGTCTGTATTTTTTTTTTTTTTACATCAGTAGATTTCCTTGGAGCTTCAGATTTTGTTAAGAGCATAATTATGGATGATGGATAATTTATGTTAAATGGTTTTAAATGGAGCAATATTATGTTTTAGATATCTAATGGTTAGTCGTTGAAGATAGTTTTCAATACATTTTTGTTAATATTTTTCCCTTTAGCTCATTTTATTTCCTTTGTCATAATCAAGAAGTATTTAGGATAAATTGTTTAAATTCATTTTCAACAAAAAAATGTATTTGGTAGAAAGTGAGATCCAATTATTTGCAACTGTAACAAATGTAATTAGTGAGTGAATGGCTGATTTAATGCTTTTCAGTTCAATTTAGTACAATTTAAAATGGAAATGGTTGTAAATAATTCTGTTTTATCCAATAATGAAGACATCTGATTTGCAGAATTCTTTTGTCTGTCATTTGTCTTATTAGCTGTCACTGTAGAGATGAATAGCCGGAAGTCGGGTGACATGTACTGTGTTTAGCAAGGTTGGTTGGTCTGTGTGGATATAGGAGGTACATATTTCAGTAATAGAGCATTAAGCAGAGAGTGTGTGAATATGGAGCAGAGGTGCAGTGGCCATTACTAATACACGTTCTGGACTTAAGTATGTCCTGTGACTGGTGCAAGCGTTTAGCCGTATACTGGGCGTCTTTCAATGATCATTCAGGTCTGCATTGGGCTCATTTGCAGTAACGTGTTTTTAACTAGTCCTCGCATTCCCTCCCTCATAACCCCCCTCTGAACACAGTTAATGGCAACTGTGAATTGCATTTGGACCTGATTGTGTGCGCATGTGGTCTGGGCATGTGCAGTATGCTGCACTATCTGGCGGCACACTTTCCAGTATGATTAAGGCCCAGACACCCAAGTATATATAAGAAATAAAAGGATATAAGGGTGCTGCTATAGGGACACAAGCTTGGTAGGTGACTGGTATAATCGAAAGGCTAGAATGGTCAGAGGACCGAATTCACACCTAGCGTAATGCTGCCTCGGGGTGTGCTTAGGTAGAAGCACTCGTAAGTGCCATAAGGTACCTAAATATTGGGGTGACAGGATATGGGCAGGACGGGTGAGGAGGTGACCCACACCCGTTAAGCTGTAACGGTGTAATACAGCGGTGCTGTCTCTTTGAATCATAATAAAATGGTTTACAACTATACTGTCTATACTGTATACTGAGATGTATCGTCCAAGAGTTGCTTCAAAGTTACTTCTGTTAGTTCTGATTTCTAATTCTTTAGGTCCTAGGGGCCTGATCCAGATCTACGCTAGCCCGCTGTCCGTAAGTACGGCCAGCGTAGCTCTAGTGCACTCTCCCTGTGTGATCATAGTTAGACACAGTTACGCCAGCTGAAGGCTACCCTAACTTCAGCCGTCGTAACTGTGTGTAACTACGCTCACACAGGAGCATAATCTGTCAAACCCAGCCCTCCCCTCCTAATTACCCTCCCCCTGCCTAGCTTGCGTAACTACGGCATAGTTACGGAATTGCCCGCCCCTTCGTGCATAAATATGCTGTAGTTATGAACGCCAGATCCACGGCACCCAGAGCCATGGATGGCACCGGGCAACATCTGCCCGGCACATGCAAGAAGTGCATAATGCCGCCATTACGCATATGGCCGCCGTAAAAACGGCTGCGGCCGTAGGTCTGGATCAGCCCCTTGGTACTAAGGTGAATCTAAAAGGAAACAAATGTTTCCTATGGAGAATCCACTATAATTTGTTGACATGTCATTATTTGACAGGTATTTGATGTTGTACTTGTCCTTTAAACAAGAGTTTATAACATTTCGGTCTTAGCCATACCGTCTACATCTAATGAGACCAATTTAAAGGTAGTCTGCTGAGAGAACAACTGCTCAATACTGCACTGATTAAATCAATACAGAATGTGAAATGGAACATTGGGCCTAGTTCCAGCTACAATGTCTTCCACACCCAAGTGGTAAGAGGTTGCTTGTGAAATAAGAGAACTATTGTTCACATTCTTTGACCTTGAAGTTCATTTGTTGGAATTCCCAGATATATTTTGGTAAAAGATATTTAAAAGGAAAAAATACATTGGCCCTTGGCTGTAGCATTGTTGAGATTCTAAACCGTGAGAAAGCTCATGAAATATATCATTTACAATAGCCCCAAATTTGGTCCCTGGAAATGTTGCCCAACCGCACCGTAATATTATAAATTATTGCAGATGATTATGGAGTTGAAGTGTTGTCCTTGGCAACCATTCAAATTCAAGCTATCATTTTCTTAACTGCACTTTATAAATGGTAGCTAGCATGTTATTGGTGGTTGTTGCAAAAACTACATTTTCCCCTTTAGAATTAATTAATCTAGATGGCACAAGTCTATGGGCCAGAACCTAAACTAGGTACGCAAGTGATTTTCCGCCAGCTGCTGACGTAAAATTGCCCATTAGTATTTACTGCGCATGCGCACGACAAATGTTACGCCACGTAACTCTGAATGTACGTACCAGCCTAGTATCAACAGCGTAACTACGAACTACGTGACACCCGTAATTACACTTCGGAGGAGGGGTGAGGCATTTAAATCGTGCAGTATTGGCGTGCTTAGGCGCTTACATACGCGAAGCCTGTACGTACGTCAAGTTAAGGTAGGTTTTGGGAAGCGTAAAACGGGCCAAGTACGTATGAGCGAGGGGAGTGCATAGAACGCACGCTAGCGTAAATAATCTACGCAATGAAACGTAACAAGCACTAAGTATTCATTCTTTGTTTATTGAAATAACAAATCTAATACATATTAGAACAGTGGTTTCATATGCACAAATGAAAAAGTAATACAGAATATACTTAACAATGCTGAATAATGCAAGCGAAGAACAAACTTGAAGTTTTACAAGGAAGAACAACACCTATCAATAGCCGACAAGGAAGACAATTCTTGGAGCTGAGGGGAAGAAAGAAAAAGAGAGTATAAAGAGAGAAAAGGAAAAGATGGGGTGGGACAGAGGGCTATAATGGGGGGAAATGGGGAGACCAGGATGTTTATTCAATAATAGTAATTACGATGTTGTACGAAGAGGATTGTTAGCCACGACTAAGGCTTGTTCTGAGTCTATGTAGAAAATCCAGGGACCCCAAGTAGGTAGATAGTCGTGATATTTGTCGGTCTCTAATAAGATGAGTTCATCCATAGAGCGGTAGAATTCAATTCTCTTAAACCATTCTTCTAATGACGGAACCATGGTAGTCCGCCAGTGGACTGGAATAAGTGCTCTGGACGCATTCCCCAGGTGCATTAACAGAGAATGTCGAAAAGCCTTTGTTGTGCTTGGGGGGAAGGGATAGAACCCAAAATTTGGGATCAGTCGGGATATCTGGGCCCACAACTTTCTGAGTAATCTGAATTACACTGTTCCAGAACTGAGTTAGCTTGGAGCATCCCCACCATATATGTGCCATTACTGCTTGGTTGAATCTCCAGCACAGTGATGAAATCTGCGATAAGAACGAATGGAGAAGTTGGAGGGGTCCTATACCACCGGGTTTGGATTTTGATTTGAGTTTCAATTACTGTAAGGCTTCTGGAGCATGACTGTGTAATTCGGAAAATTTGAGTCCATTCCTCTGTAGGGGGGTCTGTGAGGGTTGATGCCAGGCATCTACATACTTTGGGAGGTCCGTATGTTGTGATAAAAGTAGGATTTTGTATAGATGAGAAATCTATAAATCAGGTGTCTCAGGGGAGATGCTTTTGATGCAATTGTTTTGAATTGTGTCAGGAGACGCTTGAAGTAGGTCTGGAACTGGGCTCAGGAAAGGTAATGGTATAATTGGGTGTAAGTCCACGACTCAAAAAGGGGTAGAGCATGTTTAGCTTGTAAGTCTTGGAAGGAAATCATGGCTCCGTCATAAAACATCAGATGAACTCTAATAAGGCCTGCTTCCGTCCATGCTGAGAAAGAAACGGGCTGGAGGCCAGGAACAAAGTCCGTGTTAAAGATTAGAGGGGTAAGAGGTAACCGCCACGAGGAGAGGAAACCTTTTTTCCTGATTTTCTTCCAAGAATTTAGAGTAGGGGTTATAGTTGGGTGGTCAACTGAATGGATAGAGGGAAGTCAAGGCAGAAGCTGCAGCTGTGTCTGTGCAAACTGGGTTTCAAGAGTGACCCATTGATTTGTTTGAGAGGAAGCTGCACAATCTATTATATTCTGTAAGAGAGATGCAGTGTAATATACTGTGAGGCAAGGGACCTGGAGGCCTCCCAGCTGTTTAGGATGCAACAGAACGTCTCTACGACATCTGGGTCTTTTGCCGCCCCATATAAATTCCGTTTGGTCTGGGCCAAGTGAGAAAAGTAAGGGGGAAGGGTGATGGGGAGAGTTTGGAAGAGGTAGAGGCATCTAGGTAGAACATTCATCTTTATGGCATTTATGCGCTCAAGCCATGACAGCTTTTTAGTGGACCACAACTGTAGATCTTTTCGGAGATCTGCGAGCAGCGTGAGGAAGTTAAGGCTATAAAGGTTGTCACAGGAATTAGATAAATTCACCCCTAAATATTTAATGTGAGAGGCCTTCCAAGTGAACTGGGTAACAAGCACTTAGGTCTGGATCTACCCCTATGTGACTGATAATATTTTTATGGCATATTATATTGTGATAAAGCAGGTAAAAGATACAGTGCTTTTGTAAAACATAAACTTCTCTGTTAAGGTCAGCATGTAGTGGGGTTTGTTAGTGTTAAGGTGTTGATACTTTTGGATGTGGTATGTAAAACTAAAAATATCAATAAAAATACTGGATTTACTCTTGCTGTTCTTTTAATCCTGCTTTATTAGGCTTTAAATAAACAGATTTTGAAAGGGAATATATATATAATCTCAGAGTGGCTATTTTGGAGACTTGGGGACCTCTGTAGGAGGTGAGCTCTCAATTTAAAAAGATATATGACCCAAAGTTGGGACTCAAATTTTTAGAGTTAGGACCACCTAACAGAGAAGTCTTGTAAGTGGCAGGTGGCTTGTCACGTATCTGCAGATTATGGTTAGTCGCCGGGTAATGGCTAGAGTGCCAGGCCTTGTTTTGTTTTTTGGCTGTATAATTACCTTATAGATTGATTTGAGCAACCTCCATCTTGGAAAAAAAAAAAAAAAATATATATATATATATATAGGTGTGGCCAAAATCTGTTCATTTTTTTAAGCACTTTTTTTAGATTGTTATTAATGTCATTTAACATCATCAAAAACAAGCTTCGCAACATTTCCAAACTCCTCCCACAACTTACCTTATTTGTTCTTTCTCATAAGCACGTTACTTTTGCAGCCCGCGAATCAGGCCA
>WWET01002150.1:67537-82772 GCA_011038615.1 Limnodynastes dumerilii
GGGGGGCGGGGCGGTGGAGGGGACTGGAGAAGTAGATGCAGATACACGTGTATCCGCACCTCCCGTTACACACATCCATAGTGTTCAGCTTAGTAGGTAAGAGTTTAGGGTCTCAAAATTAACTTTATTAACTGTAATTAAATGTATTTTACCTGTTAGTTCTCTGAACTAAGCTTTCTAAATATAAATCCGTTTGAACCTAATCTGATATGAATTCCACCCAATATGCCTGATCTGATAAACCACAGTTTAGTGCTTTGTTGTTTTCTAACATGTTTAATTCTAAGCAGCCATTCATTGCTATAAAGCTCATCTCAGAGGGGAATTAGGGGGTTTTAAAATGTCATTCTTATAATGCATTATCCAGGGTATCCTACACTTTAACGAGGGCACCAGCTCTCTTCAGTTCTGTACTGCAAGCATGAAAGGGAGAATAACGGGTGGGATGCGGACATGATATTGCCGATGTTTGTTGGATAACTAAGCTTGTGTCCTATATTTAACCACTTAGCATAATGGGCTATAAGTGCATTCTAATTCAGTTGTAGAAGGGTTCCATGAGCAGTACTGCCTCCAGAGCGTTTGAACCCAAACCCTATGGGCTCTGCCACAGCTGCCAGTTTCATTCACAGAACCACGGCTGCCTACTGCAGTATATTAGTAGTGCACCAAGGTTCAATATATATAAAGCTGCAAGGTACTAGTAATTGCAGGGGTTAATCAGGACCACTACCCATACTCACAGATAGCAGCTCAGGTTATCCCCCACTACTACTATGTCTCAGCGGCTTCATATTCAGAGCTGTGGCGCAGTATTAATATATAGTACAATAGTACTTACGGGGAAGGGGCAGAGCCTTTCCTTACGATGTGTCAATCCCCGCCATATAGACGGGGATAGCCATTTATATTAAGTCATCTGGATCTACCCCATTATGTCAAGCCCCCACCAGCATTTGTTTATTCCCTCCTAGATCACCCCCAGGGAACAAGAGAGAGTCGTCAACCCTGTTTACAAATTGATTGACACTGCTGTATAAGCAAACTGATAGTGACAGGACTACCCAGGGTTGACGACTTTTCAAAGCTGCCCTCCGGGTTCTCCATAGATTGCGACAAGGGGTGGGGCTTAATGATGTGATTTATGCAAATTACGTCTTAAGACCCGCCCCCTGTCAATTATTTACGTAATCTCTAGTGTTACATAGGATGGATGGGGATTGATGACATCATCAAGCCTCGCCCATCCCTAGTAACTCTAGGGATTACTGTTCTAATTTATAGCTGGTCGGGGCTTGTGGGAGCTTTGGTGGATCTCCCCGGGATACCGGGAGAACTACCCATATTTCGGGAGTCTCCCGAATATTCCGGGAGAGTCGGCAACCCTGGGACTACCTATTGTACTGTAGGTATGGGGGGTCATATAAATTGTATCTTCTATTCTTCTGAAGCTGCCCTGTTTACCAACACAAACAAAATGCATGTTCACATATGGATTCTTGTGTAGCATCTACTGTACTCTTCCAGACAAACCAAGGGCAAAATCTATGTGTTTTGTTGTGTTCACTTTCATTCCGTGGCTTCGGTTACCTGAGCGTGTGGCACACTGGCTACTCACAGCCTATAATTATCATTTTGATGTTTTTGTTCTAGAAATACAATGTATATTTCAGATCCTGTAAATGCCAATGCATTTTCCTTAAGTGAGTACAATATGTCTTTTAAGCAGCATGTGCAAATATAATTTAATATATTTTTCTAACTTTGGTATAATTATATGTTTTTCTTCCATGTAATTATTTTGCAGTCTGTGAAAGTGTTCCCTCTCCCTCCTCTAAATGTTATGTATTACAATAGTGCTGACATTTATAAAGCCATAATGGATACTGCAGAGATTTAAGAGAGCAGGCCAGGGTTACTGCATGGCAACGTGTCAAAAAACATCTGCAATTATGGCCCTAGACATGATATAAAATGTAAATTGTGCAGAGTTAAATTAACAACTTTAAGGTTTAAAATGTACAAACTGGACTTCCGGTGAGCGTTCCTGGGAAGAAGGATGTGTTTTAGGTGAGCTACCCCGACATAGCTATCCATACCAGTGATATTTGACCCCAAAATTGTCGGTGAGAACACCCTTCTATTGATCAGGCAAGAGATAGCATAATCCGGCTCCCTGGGACCTCAAACACACCGGAGTCAGGCTTGAGGAGCCAGACGCAGGGTTGCGGCGGCCATCTTAGGAGCCTGCACACGCATTGCTGGAAAACCGCTAATACCCCTGCAAAGCAACGGCCTATTGCAAAATCATCGAGTGGACGACCCTGTTAACCACACTAAAGGAGTGGGTGATATAGGCGAACCTTTTGGAGGCTGGCGATGCACTGGATTTAAAGACGGCTGCTGACAACGCCTAAGGAAGTAGCAGCGGGAACGTGCAGCCTTGGCGACGCCCAACAGACCTGGACTGACGGACGCCTATGGTGACAATCGACATAGCGTGAGTGACTGCATCAACCTAGGTGGAGTGGTGGCAATCCCCGTACACAACACATTCCTGAGGCTTGGAGATCCCCAGAAGCCATTTGAGGAGCCAGACGCAGGGCAGTGGCGGCCATTTTAGGAACCCGCGGGCACGAGATCCGCCGATCACGGATATAACCGAAAAAGCTGCCAAGCGGAGGACTCTGATTACTGAACCAGCGAAATAGGTGGCACCGGTGAGGCTCTGGTGGCAGGAAACGCAACAGAGCCATAGCTGGGCAGCTGACAACGCCTAGGGGAGCCAAAGCGGGACGAGGAGACCTCCCTCTAATGAGACCTGGTGGACTCGAATCCACTGGACAGGTGGATGCCCACGGCCGCAAACACCGCACAATGACCGCTTAAATTGAAGCAAAGTGGTGGTGATGTCATTTCATATTAGGTACCTGAGGCCTAACAATCTCCCGACGCCATATTGAGCGATTCGCAGCATAGATGTCATTGTTCCCCCCAGGGGGCTCAAGCTTCGTTAATACAAGAGTTTGGGGCATTCCCTCAGTTCTGAGGCCTACAACTATTATCATCAAAGCCCTAACTACCTTGGGCAGCAATTTCAAGTAATCCTTCCAAATAATTGGGTGCTGAACAGCATCTTCACCTTCTCCTTTACTAAGAGACATTTCAAAGGCATCACCCTCTCAGAGTGCTGACAAAAAACGGCCCACATTGAATACGGAACTATACCAGCCATTGGTCTACTCAGTCAATATAGAGACTCAATGCGCTTAGTGGAAATCTCTATTAGTCAAAGGACCTTCCAGTGCCCATAAAAAAAAAAATAGTGCCTAATCTAAACTTCTAGAAGTTATAACTTACTTATCAACATAGCAGTTTCCCGGCGGACTGGTAGCGATCATAGTGTCTCCATCATTATCAGTTGTTAACTGTTTGAATAATAACTCTGTAACCTGTATTATTTCCCAACTAAGACTCTAGAAATGGAGGACTTTCTTTGTTAACAGCATTGCGTCTAAGTAGTCAGCGAACATCCACGCAGCTATTACCTTTGGGACTTTCTAACCACATAAAAATTCACTATAATTATATATATATTCATTATAATTTGTCTGTATTACAGAGATTCTGTAGCTGTCGCACTATAGTATTGCTCTGCTACACTTTTGCATTACTGTATTGGCCATAACACAAATCTCTAGGGGCCTAAAGCCTATACTTGGTTGAGAATTTCACAGTGAATTGATAGCACTTATTCTGCTAGTATTATTGGGGTCTCCCACGCACTGAAACACCTATCTCAGCATAGAACACTTTATCCTATAGGGGTTAACAGCCATTTGGTTATTACTGACAAAGCGACATACCCCAAGGAATGCTGTAACTATGTATGATAAGATAATTCTGTAAATCTTAGACTTACTTATAGGAATTTAGAAGAAGCATATGTAGCTTAGAATCTTTCTCTTCCCTATTTTTATAGATTTTGGGAATAATTAATTGCCTTTCAATTGTATTATAGCTGACAATTGATGTAGACAAATAATTTACTCAAGGGTGACCTACCTATCATTTAATTACATATATTATATCCTGGTATGAAAAGATATTTGGAATGAGGGAATCCTGAAAGAATGGGCATAAACAAGCCTGCCACACAACCCTCACGCTCTCAAAGGCCTGGTCCGTTGTCTCCCTCTTCACCCCCGTCCCCATCACTGTCACAACAAGCTGACAGCACCCCCCACAATCTCTTCCTAGTCACATTGATGCGCCCTCTGCTAGCGCAGCAGCTATAGAGATGTCACTAATTATAATGCCCCATATTGATCAACGTCTGGAAGCATTTCAGAATAATATATCTTCTCTGGTGTCAGGCATCGACTCTAACGAACAAAGAATCATTTCTTTAGAACAGAGAGTCAGCGACGTAGAGGATACGTCGACTTTCTCACAAAATATTATTTTGGCCCAAAAAACATCACTGCTTTGCTAGATAAAGTGGATGATTTGGAAAACCGTCATAGACTGAATAATCTTAGATTCATAGGCATTCCAGAATACGTTAAAAGGCCCGAGCTTATGGATCTATTACAAATTGAGCTTGCTAAAACCCTACAGATTCAGTGGGGAAACTGATAATAGAGAGAGCACACAGACTAGGCCCAGAGCGCAATATTAATAAAGAGAGACCACAGGCCGTAATAGCCAAATTTCTCAACTTCAAGGACAAAGAACTTATTCTCCAATCATATTGTAGACTTGGTGGTCTAACTCTGCGTTCTTTCAGGGTCTTGATATTCCAAGATTTTTCAGCAGCTGTGTCCCCACTTTGCAAATGTTTATTTGAGAACCACGTGAAATTCACGTTGGCTTTCCCAGCTAAACTTCGCATTAACCATGAGGGGCAGACTCATATTTTCGAAGATGCTAGAGTAGCACGCGAATTTATCCAGCATATGTCTCTACCAGACGACCTGCTATATAGGTCAATCTCTCACTCTTGCTCTCAGAGCCCATGATACAATTCCAGAATTATTCTGAAGGATTGATCCGGTTATTTAGATATAAGAAGTTTTTGTTTATTTGTAATTTAACAGTTGTTAAAAGTTATATTGGTTTCTCAATTTCCCCACCACATATGTAGTGGGGGGAAAAGTGGTTTATCAGGAGGAACGTTGAAAAGGGAGTTAAATTGGAGTAAATGTTATACTGATTATGGATCCTATATATACAGAGAAAACAATAAAATGTCACACAAAAAGGTAATCTGGCATATCAGACGTTACAAGCAAAACATCTTGATAATTGGGAAAGTTTGTAATACTCAAGGTAGGAGAATTGGATCTTTTAGAAGTGACCAACGTCTCTCACGAATCTTACTCTTAAACCCTGATGCCTAATGCAACTGGACAGGACATAGGTACAAAGAGTACACTCAATATTATATCATGGAATGTGTGTGCGCTCAACAGCCCCATTAAATGCAAACGTATTCTTACACATCTAAAAACACTTAGACCAAGTTTAGTCTTCTTACAAGAAATGCGTTGGCGCTCTTCGGACCCTTCGATACTTAAAAGCCCATGGATTGCTGAATGTATATTTAAGATTCATATACTTCTAATAAGCGGGGAGTAGCAATATTACTGCACAAAGACTTACAATACACAATAACAGACAAATTTCTGGATCCTGGGGGGAGGTATATAATATTAAGCCTCCTGATAGGGACTGAACACTTCACATTGGTAAACGTATATGCACCAAATACGCCAAATGCGGTGTTCTTTAGATCTCTTACGACACTCTTATTGCAAAACGACACACCAAACCTCATTTTGGGTGGAGACCTTAACACGGTAGCTTGCTCACGACTAGACCATTTAGGAGACACAGGCCAGACCTCCTCATTGGGTGGCAACCCAATTGCTAACCTTCTTGTGAAACACTCCCTCATAGATCCATGGAGAATACTTAATGCAAAAGAGCGTTCATATACCCATCATTCCAGAGCACACAAAACTTTCTCCAGGATAGATTATCTCTTAATTGATAGACATCTGCTGACTAGAGTGATAGAGACACATATTAAAGACATACTAATCTCAGATCACGCCCCGATCACATTATCCATCCAAATGTCTCTACCAAAACCATCATATATTCCATGGAGGTTCCCCTCATATTTATATCATTCTGAGAATTTCCGTGAATTCCTAACAGAAAAATGGATGGAATTCACGGATGATAATATAGAACATTTGGATGATCCTGCCCTTCTCTGGAACACAGCTAAAGAGGTAATGAGGGGTCATGTCATATCCTATATGGTTAAGAAAAATAGGGAATTTAGAACCAAATATGAACTACTTTTAAACTCAATGCAAGTAGCACTAACATCTCATTTGCAAACTCCATCTGGCCTCACCTTGACTAACTATACCAACCGCAAAGAGACACTGGAAAGCTTTCTTCAGGCGCAAGCACAAATGAAACTCGATTATTGTAAAAATAAACTATATGGGTGGGGAAATAAGACATGAAAACTGTTGGCCAATCTCACCAGACCAGCGAGAAATAGAAATGATATTCAATCCCTTTGTAATTCACCATCTTCGTTACCCATTACTAAATCAGACGCAATCATACACGAATTCCAGAAATACTATACTAAACTGTATACAGCCACACCTGATGATCGACACTCACATTATCAAATATTAGAGGAGGCCAATCTCCCAAAGCTTACCCCACCCCAACAGGAGTTCCTAAATGCTCCAATAACCAAGAAAGAAGTGAAAGAAACAATAGCATCACTACACAATAATAAAGCACCTGGTCCAGACGGTCTTAGTGCAGAATATTATAAAATTCTACAACCCAACATTACCCCTTTCCTCACATCCCTTTTCCAAAATATACATCAAGATAGCACACCATGCCCACGTTTCAATGAGGCACACACAATCCTGTTGGCAAAACCGGGTAAAGACCCACAAAAAGTGACATCATATAGACCCATCACTTTACTCAATCAGGACTATAAAATAATAGCTAATCTGATGGCTACAAGATTACAAGCACTACTCCCAACACTACTCACACAACACCAGATGGGATTCACACACGGCAGACATTCAATAAAAGGTATTAGGTCTGCTATAACTGCCACTATAGCAGCCTATCAACGCAGGACGGAGACCTCGCCAGAAATCTTACTTAGTTTAGATGCCGAAAAGGCTTTTGATACAGTCTCTTGGGTACATTTATATAGGGTTTTTGAAGCGAGTGCATTTGGAAGCATTTACACAATTTGTACAATTCTTGTATCATACACCGGTATCCCGCTTATCAATTAATGGAGAACTTAGTTCTCCCATCAACATGACAAGGGGAACAAGGCATGGATGCCCATTATCCCCTTTATTCTTTAACTTGGCACTGGATCCCTTGTTAAGGATACTCCAAAAAAAACATTAGCTTTCAAGGCATAAAATTGGGCAAGCATATAACAAAGATCACCTCTATCGCAGATGATCTGCTCTTATACATATCAAATCCACGGGAGTCATTACCTGTGATCCTTGACATAATAGGAACATTTGGCCATGTATCTGGGTTCACCGTTAACCAGGACAAATCTATCGCAATGCTACTTGGAGAACAAATATCCCCATCCTGGAGTTCAAGTTACCAAATACAATGGGCAAAAAAAGCCATAAAATATTTAGGAGTACAAATCCCTAAAGACGTATCTAACTTATACTCCCTGAACTTAAATCCAATAACAGCCAAAGTAGAAACGGAACTCAAAGGATGGGAGGGCTTGCCATTCTCTTACTTGGGCAGAGCAGCTCAAAATGGTCAATTTCCCTAAATTGTTATATCCGCTCCAGGTCTTACCAGTATTCAGATAGATATCTGTCTGTCTATCTGTCTGTCTGTCTATCTATCTATCTATCTATCTATCTATCTATCTATCTATCTATCTATCTATCCGTCTATCTATCATACTTTGTGGCATGAAACGTGCTAGTACCATAGTTGCCATCTCTCTCAGAATTGCTTAATGCTCTGCCTTAAGCCAGGGCATCAAGATGACAACAAGTCCCGCTCCATCCTTAGTTACCCTGTGAATGGCAGATTGGATTAAGCAGGGGTGGGGCTTCAGGTGTGATTTGCATAAATCATACCTTCAAGTGCCGTCGCCCATGCTGCCGTCTCTTGTTTCTCATGGAAGGTAGAAACAAGAAGGCGGCAACTATGACTAGTACATTAACTGAGACATCATCATGTGAACTAAGTATATTACAAAGGCATTGGAAGGTATCCAGGCAGGGGGAGAGCCAACCCATGCCACCTCCATCAGACACATGGGCACGGCCATCAGTGCATGTGAATGGCGATCGCAGTGCACATACATAGGACTGCTCTGTAGTAGTGAGATGCAGAAATGAGGGGGACACATTTTGGGAATTTTGGCAGTATGAAAATATATCTTCCCCCTCCAAAACAAAAAATGTTCTGATGAATTAAACCATTTTCCACAAATTCTGTACAATCTGCAATAGGATAACACTGGGTAAGATTATTATTATATTATGAAGGCAGTCAGTGTGTGGCATATAAAGTAAGATCTTAGCGTCTTTCCTTGCATTCGGCAGGTCATGTTAATATCTTGCCTTTAAGGCCCTTTCACATTACAGTTGACATTAAAATGTAAGCAGAATGTTGCTGCATTAGTAAAATGACTCCCTCATGTTGCAATGTTCCATGATGATATATATGATGCATTATGGAAAGTGCTGCCTTTTAACTCATGGGACTGGCAATCACATAAAAAAGACACAGCAAAAGGCTGCGGCTTTGCAATCCTGTCACATGTTTGTAGCTGCGCATTACAGTAATGAAACCTGTATTTGAATAAGACCCTATTACATTCTAGTAAATGCTCATTAGCCATTGTTTTATTATATTGTTTTATTATGTCGTGTAGTTTATTAACAGGTGTTTAGAAAGTGCCATTATATTATGTAGGGCTTTACCATATGAAATAATCATTATAAAAAAAAAAAGACATTTTGGAACTAGAAAGGGATCAGAGAAGGGTGAAAAATTGGATAAAAGATATGGAGTCATTGAGCTACGAGGAACGGCTAGCCAGTTTAGGGAATGTGGATCCCCATTGCGAACGGCCCTATTTCGATAGGGCCGTCCACTGCCTGCCAGTTCCGAAATGGATGGGATATCGATTGCTTATGCCTCGATGAGGCATAGCAATCGATCCCCAGAGCACCGAACACGGTGCCCTGAATGGTATGTAAGCTTCCCCCAACCCACTCCCTAACCCTAACCCTAAGTCTCCCCCCTGGAAAATGAATACTCACCCATTCATTAAAAAAATTCTGAATGGATCCCTCATTCGAAATAGGGACAGCCGAACAGCAACTGTCCCTAATTTGCAACGCTATCCCTCGCAGTGGGGCCTCGCAGCGCAGTTTAGGCACTATTTACTTTAGGATAGAGGTGTGTAAGAGGAGATATGATTACTATATTCAGTTAAATTATGGGTCAATATATATATAACTTTAATGGGAACTTTTTACCTCAAGGATTGTACACAGACAACAAGGTCCCCCCTAAGGTTAGTGGAGAGGAAGTTTCACAACCAGCAAAGGAAAGGGGTCTTTACAGTAAGGGCAGTCAAGATAAGGAATTCACTGCCAGGGAAGGTTATGATGGCAGATTCAACTGTATAAGAAAGGTTAAGGGTTAGACAAATTTTTAGCTGAAAAGGGGTTATGACCGTTAATTAAAATAAAGGATTGCTTCGGATAAAGGGAGAAATGTGATTTCCATCATAGGTGAGGAGGGATTTCTCTGTAACTTCATCTGTATTCATTTCAATAAGAATAGGTTGAACTTGATAAACTAGTATACCTTAAACCTCATCAACTTTGTTACTATGAGCTCTATTTACAGAGATCATTTTCATGCAATAGTGCCAGTTTTGAAGTGACTGGCACTATTGCATATAAATTAACTTTTTGATATTTTTAAAATGCCGGAGCAGAATTTTACACTTCGCTTCTGGCGTAAAAATAATGCCAGCTCAGGCTGGCGTTATGGGTAAGTATTCCAGCGGTGTCCCCATATACCACTCCCCCCAATAGCTGTTATTAGGGTGGGAAAGGGGAGAGAGAGAGAGAGAGAGAGAGAACGAACAAAACACGGCACTCCCAGCAACAACGGTAGGTCCTCAGGTGCACTGCCAGCTATTAGTATAGCACAATATGTTCCAGAGGGCGGCACTCAGGGTATGCAATATAGTCCAAGAAAAAACGACACTAAGGCATCATGCGGTCAAGTACCGACGTTTCAGTACAATCTTTATGTACTTTCATCAGGGTGATTTATACAAATACAAACGTGCTATATATAGTGAAGAGAAAGATCCACTTACCCTATCCAGAAGCTCCCCGGGTCCTGAGGCGCGGGTGGTCCGCGTGTCTTTCCAGCCGGAAGGACGGCGCGCACACCGTGTGACGCGGCCGTATCCACGGCAACCGCGTCTGTTGTCAGGACGCCGGGAAGCCGTGTTTTTAAACTACAATGAGAAACCGAAAAATAGCGTGAAGTGCAATAAAAGGCGAGACAAACCTACAAAATACACCAGAGATGAGACAAAAAGTCATTAATTAATGAAAGGCCTATTGCAGGAAGCTAGACTATGAGATCCCCTTAATAAATGCACCAACAAAAACCAACAGGATAGTCTTAAAGGTAGCGGTATAGTCAGCATCACAGGATGATATCAAATATAAAGTCAGTTATAAGAAACAAGATAAATTGCAGTATTCATTCAATCCTGAGGGCGACGGTGTCCTAAGTTCATGGATCCAACGTGCCTCACATTGAAGCAGCAATTTGTCACGATCTCCCCCTCTTTGGGGAAGGGGCACCTGATCAATGGGTTTATATCGCAGAGTTGCAAGACTATGTTTAAGTGCCAGAAAAATGGACTGCTACAGGCTGCTCAGAGGGTTTCCCTGCCAGGGCGGCTCTGATGGAGGACCTGTGTAGGGCCATACGCTCCTTGAAGGGTCTGGTGGTTTTGCCCACATAGTGAAGGCCACATGGACAGGTTATAAGATATACCACAAAAGAAAAAGTACATTTTAAATATATAAGTCCTAAATATAATTGAAAAGACAAAAGAGAAGACAGGTCTTACCTGTCCGGGTGACGGGCCTGACTGGCGGTTTCAGTGTGCAGTGTTTTTCATGCCAGAACTTGAAATTGTCAAAGTCCCCAAAAGGAGCCACTGTGCATGTCGCTGTGGGACTTCTTTCATATACAGTATGAATGAAAAATCCTGCGATCACCCGGCAGATCATCACAGGACCTCGCGGGAAGGGTGAGTGTTTCTAAATAGTGTGAATGAAGCTGGCAGGCTCGCAGTGAAGATAAGCCAGTCTGGTGCTGCTTTGTTCACAGGAAAATGTCTGGGTAGTAACAAACAGGCTGCATGGGTAAGCTTAGACTCTATAACATACTGGGGTTTGATATAGAAGGTAAGTGTTATATATCACGCAGTGGAACAGCCATGTTGTATGGTGAAAGTGCTCTGTATGATCCAGTCACAATGGAAATTCTATAATACTTAGTTAATAATTACATTTCTGAGCATGAAAGGGTAATATGTTCGTTTTGTGTTTTATACAATACTTTCCAAATGCTAAATCATACTGTCTTCTGGGGCTGACATATTTTAATTTTGATATAAAATGTATTGGTCAGAATTAAATAATATCATCCATCCTTTTGGCTATTAAGTTTACTGCTTTGTAGTGTATAAACTATTATACCCTTCTGTTAAACGGTTGCCAATATCTCCTTTGGTAGCACAAAGAATGGTATTTTAGTACATTTTGTCAGCTGGCTGAAAAAATGTTTTGCCTCTAGTGTTGAATAGCCTTATGCTTAAGTAGCAGAATTAATACCCTTTGAAAATGTGTCACTCACATATTACAGTCATTGCTGTATTCCTTTATTATTTGAATATGGGGAAACCAATATTCCTGAGAATGCAGTCTAGCAGTTACCTAGGAACAAGTGAGAGCATTAAAATAGTCTCTCTGAGGCATGTTCCATCGTTATAATAATGGGCGCTAGGGATTTCATTGGGAAATTCTCACAGATATTGGATTAAACCACAAAAATGGCTGCCCATGTTGTGGATAGGAGACATGGATTGTTTAGGCTTTGTATAACCTTACACTCATACACGGTTTTGGCACTTTCTAAGTATATTAATAATTAGTAACAAGAGAATGCAAATATGTGAAGGAAAAGTGGCAATTTTGCCCATAGCAACCAATCAGAGTCTAGCTCTCGCTTTCCTATTACGTCCTAGAGAATGTCAGCTAGAATCTGATTGGTTGCTATGGGCAACAACTCCACTTTTCCAAACCCGCAGCTTAGTAAATCTGGATTTATGTGTCAGCACATAAATAAATAGGAGGATTAGGTCACAATATAGCTATATTGGGTTAAACCGGCCTGCCCAGTGTCAAGGGGCCTGATCCAAAGCCGATCTGCGCATGCGCCGGGCAGCTGTTGCCCGTCGTAACTACGGCAACGCCCGATCAATGATTGGGCGTCCGTACGAGCAGCGTAGTGACGCTGGAGGGGCGTTCCCCTCCGTTACTACGCTTAGGTTAGTGCATGGAGGCGGAGGGAGGATAATAAGGCTGGGAGGGCAATAAGGCTGGGAGGGCATCGTTATCGTAGTAACGCCGCCGTCCTAGTGTATTTACAGTCCCTTACGTCGGCTAAAGTTAGGGTAGCCTTCAGTCGGCGTAAGGGAGTGTAAATACGATGGGGCAGGGGGAGTGTCAGGGGGAGTCCCATGATGTAACGCTACATCATGGGTCTGGATCAGGCCCAAGGTGTCTGTAAGTGATTCCCCATCTGAGTTGCTATGTGTAGTCGGGATGTCTGGGATAAGACAATATCTCCATTTAGAAAGTATGCAGCAGTCATATTGGGCTTGGGGTCAGGCTATAATGTGAACTAAGCCTCTTGACACAGTTTATATAGTGTTTGGTGTGGTTTTTATGCCTTATACTTTGAAAATATAGCATAACATGTCCTGATTCTGGCAAGTTCTTATCATGTATTTTTGGTGCTTATACTAGTTCATAGCAGGTTTTCACAAGACCTTTATATGTGTATGGTATGGAGTTCCTGACCATTTTTTTTTAGTTATATTATGTTCTTGTTTATTTATATTAGACATGTGTTCCTTTATGCTGTGCATAGCAAGCATCATAAAAGTAAAGCTGGGTACACACTGGAGGATTATCTGATGATTATAGCCCCTTACCAGTGTGCACTGTCCCACAATGCTGCAGAATCCTTAGAGACTGCATCACATCGTCTGATTAGATTTTTGGGAGCTCCTAAGTTTTGCAATCTGCGATGTCCCGATGTCTGGAGAAATCCTCAATGTTTACTGACACCTGATTGTCAGAGCAATGATTGCTATTCATATTACATAGCATCGCCTTGTGGATGTGCATATCGTAGCAGCAAAGGTTTATGGGAACAGTTTGTAAACGATCCACAGTAAATTAGGACCATATTCACAGTTAAGAAGTAGATAAGAATGAATGGATCCGCAATTATGTGCATGGCCAGGGCAGTAACAAGAAGTGTGCAATGGGGTGGTTGCCCAGAGCACCAAGCCAAAGGAGAGCACCATTAAGTTCATTTTAAAGGTCAAGATGGTTATTCATTCAAGGTAGGGGTGCCATTTTTGCTTTTAGCTCTAAAATTTCTAGTTACGGCTCTGCGCATGGCAACTCTCTTGACACGTGTATAATCAGAACCTTGATTTGGTGCGCTCCCTCGAATCACTGCGACAGCAAGCTGACACAAGGGGTAAAACCACTTAAAACCGATCAACCTAAAAGGTAGATCTCAAACACTCAAATGCAATAGTCGTTCCTCCTTTGAACAGCGCTGCAATCTTAGATATTTTCACCCAAAAGAAATATATGACAGTTTTCAGTCCTCAAAAGAAAGTTCTCACTAGGTAGTCTTTGCTTTTCCAACTATTCCAAAAAGGTGCCGCCCCCGTTGTTTCATCAACCCAACATGACATGTGAAGACATCAAAGAAAAAAGACTCATTGTGCAGTCATCTTTACCCACAGGACACTTATAATAAATCTATATTGCACTCACGTGGTTCCTCTCTTGTCTCAATACAGACTGAAACACACTTTAAATTTAGTTATCCTCGTCTCTTACGAAATTCTTGAAGTATGTCAGCACCTCATGGAAAATTCATTCTCTTAACTGATGATCGATGTATACATGCTTTGCCACTGCTAGTAATCCACCAACATGTTTCAACAACTAAATGTCTTTTTCAAGGTGTCCTCCCTTGACACACCCTCGTTTTTGTTGTTCTTAACTGACTTAAGAAGGCCAAAGGCAGCCTTATCTTCCTGTGTGTATGTCTCTTCTTAAGTTGCTAAAGTACGCACATACTTAGTAAACCGCACCCTCTCTGCCACATTTACATACATCCCCACACCCACTTTTCTTAACTTACTACTTAACTTGGCCTGGCACGCCCCTTCAACTTATCTCATTACGAATGGCTTTGTAGATCGCTCTTAGTGGATTTCCATTCTTAAAACCTACGTAGATTGTGTAAATAAGGGTGCTACGCATGCGCAGTTTATCTGTTCTTAAAAATACGCATGCAAATAGCAGCAGCTTCTTAACTGTGAATCAGGTCCTTAAAGAGAAGTGTTTATTGGGGGCATCAATGAGCAGGTCAGGGCTTAAAATCAATACTGCTGTTTGACCGGATGATGAGTTAAAACACTCAGTGTGTACCCACCTTAATTAACACACCTTCCAAAGGTAACGCTTAGCTGAAAATAGGCAGATCAGTGTCTGAAATGATCAGTCAGTGGTGGGGTCTGGGGGGATTACTTTATCCCACTTTTCCAATTTAGACCCTGATTCACACTTAAGTGAGAAATATCCGCACCTATCTGTCCAGTCCACTCCCCGCCTCTGTTTTTAGGTGCCTAATGGCATTTACCTTAAGTTCTGTCTGTTTTTTTCCCTCTTAAGTAGGTAAAATACACATGGAGATTCCATACCACTCCCTCGCTAGCTAAATCTAAATGACTCCCACCCCACCCCCACCC
>WWET01002150.1:82806-94966 GCA_011038615.1 Limnodynastes dumerilii
CCACTTCACCTAAGCTCCTACAAAGGCTGCTCTGTACGCCTCTTCTTAGTGAAAAAACTATGTACAGCCTTTAAAGACAGCATGTAGTCAAGCTATGTGCCTAATGGCTACGGAGATTGTGTGGTCAGCGCATGCGCAGTTGCAAAATTCTTAGGTGTGAATCAGGACCTTAAAATCTAAGTATAGACTAAAACATGTTGCCCTTTCTTTTCTATTATTAAAGAATTCTTCCACTAACTGTGGTTATCACTTGACTGGAAAGTTAGCACGACTCCCAATCATATTCTTTGTGCAAATGTATGGATGAAAGAGAGGAATACAATTCTGCAGTACATCTTAGAAGAAGCACAGCTGTAACTTGTACTGGATGATCCATTGTTTGATGCATCCAAAAATTGCCTTCAATTTCCCTTTTCTGCAGCGGTTGTGCATAATTTAGCCCTAGAGTTCCTTGCATTGAAAACTTTACTTAACAATACAAATTTGTGGGGATTTCATTTGTGTGCTGAGCATGTGCTTATTCAGTGCGGCTTCCTGTCACTCGATGGCCATTACTATCCTCTTTTTTTTATTATTTTATTAACAATTTTTTAAGGCTTATGGCAGAAAAGTGATTTGCCACCATTGATGAGCAATCATTAATACAGCGCATGTCATTACATTTCTTAGTATGGTGCCTGGGTTGAGGATCAAGCTAAATGAGACACTGCGGTAATTTCTCTTTCATCTGTTATGAGAAGTGATATGAAATGTAGATTGCGGCGCTAGCCTGCTGGGACATTGGGCTGCTAATGGAATATGAAATTTCTTGTTCTCTGGCTGTATTTCCAATGGCATGCTTCCAGGCTCCCGAATGATCCTGTCATTGGAACATTCCTTAGGTATATATAATAGTGAACCTGTTGTTCATTTGAGGCAGCTGTGACCTATCAACAGATTTTACCTGCATGCCAAGAATATCTTCTCCCTAGTGCATGGAATGCTCAGTGTTCTTTATTCTGCTGACAGCTTGATCATTCTACATGGTAAACACGCCATTGTGCTTTGCTTGTCTTTGTAATGTTTGGGATGTAAGTAATGACTGCACTGCACTGTACACAGAAAATGCATTAGTTACAACTTTACCTGGTACACCTCACTAGTAGTTTTCCCAATTGTATATGACTTGTTAACATGCTTTACTTCCAATAGAATACAAGGGTTATGGAATCACTGCTTTAATATTTTGTAGTTATAAAATAATTACTGTAGTAAAGAATCAAAGGCTGACTTGTCCCCTAAAGCAACCGACCCTTGTACACAACTATCTACACACATATATAACCAATAATTGAAATAACAACACAGACAATGTTTTGGCTATTAAAAGGGGGCGTAGGTTTGTCAACAATTAGCAATAAGAATTTTGTGAAGAGGTGGCACCAAACGTGGGGGGGTTCAGCTATTCCCTGGAACCAACAAGAGGGCAGGCACCCCCTGCCCTAGGCGCAACGAAAGGATATGGCCACCCAAATCATCACCCCTCTGTCTGTGCGCAACTCGACCGCTCGGGAAGGCATACCGAGATCCAGCCACCCCGGAATAGCTGGCGGCTATAATCGAGGGGTGCGTCCAACCTGATCCATATTTTCAATAATGCCCTGAACCCAACGCCTTTTATATCAGCTGACCCCCCACCGATACCGCTACCACCCATGCCCCATCTGCAAAGCAATCACATGGTAATAAATACAATGGGATGGGAGGGAAATTCAGAAACAGGAAGGTCTAGAAGCTTCTAGCAAAGCCCTATATACCCTTATCCCCTCCCCTTAAAGACAACCCCCTACCCCTATCCTGATTGGCTCCCTTACAATTCACCTAAACTTAACCCTTGACTTGCCTGCTTCAGGGGACAGCAGCCTGACGTTTATCCTCCTTCTGGCCTATGCGGCCCTCTGTCCTCTTTATTCATAAAAAAAATATATATATGTTTTACTGCTTTTACATTAAACACATCACTAATCATAGCCCCAGTATATATTACGGCATCCCTCCCAACATTTACTCTCCGGGTCCCACCCAAACTCATACCCTCCAACATGACCCATTCCATTAGGCACAATAGGCTCCACACCTGAGCTTCCAACTGTCACTCACCTGGTTTAAATGACTTAACTGATATTTAAAAAATTATTTGATTCTTTAACAAAGGTGGTTACCATAGTAACTGACAGTTGGAAACTGAGGAGCAGAGTATTTTGTACCTAATGGAATGGGTCATGTTGGAGGGTATGCAAACTGTGACCCAGTCCCGGTCAAACCCCACCCATATCTCACCCAAACCCTGCCCAATCATTTATAAACTCTGCACAGGATAAAACACACGTAATTAATAAAAACACACAAAGAAACCCTGCCTCCAGTCTGGTCCACTTATGAGGACACACTGGAAGGCGGGCATGACATTGGGACTGTCCTGCTGGAATCGGGAAATTGGGGAGGTATGGCAAATTGCAATACCCTGCACTCAGGCAATGTATATGGTCATGCTGCTACATTAAGCTTGGCTGCTCTGTATCCATACACTATTAGCTGTACTTACATAGGAAGCCTGAGTGTGCCTGGATCACATGCAGCCTGGCCAGGTAGATCGCGGCAATCCTTCTTTTTATGCACTGCGCGTGCGTGAGATTCCATGCAACAGATCGCAATACATTTTAATCTATCCACACTTAAGAGGGGTGAGACTTCCAACAAAGAGGCTGGGTTGAGTTCTGTAATGGGCATTTCTTCTTAGTAAATGTAAATTATTTAATTTATTGGCAGTGTGGAGCTTGTATTTGCTCCCCATGTCTGCGGCAGCTTCCTCCGGGAGTTAAAGTGTCAGTTCCATGTTTTCTGTGAGCCTCTATTATGCACCTCACGTATCCCACATCTTTCCTATGCTATTTTGTTTCTGTTTCCTGTCTCTTTACACTAATACCTTGTTTTGGAATCTAGAGTCTAATACTTTAACCAGACATGTCTTCTCTTTCTTTCTGGTTTTACCATTAAAGATCCTATAACAATATTGGTAGAACCTGTAACATAACTTCTCTGACACAAATTACTCATGCATTGACTTGCTGCATTTTATATATTTTTGTACCCACAGCATGGTTTTCTGCTACTTGTACAAGTTACACATCAATCACTAGACTATGAATTTCCAAGATCCCAGAATATGGGAATTAAGAATACTTGTTGATTGTCTGTCTGAATATATTGTATGGGCATCTTGATTAGATCTGTCAGTACCTTATCTTGTGTTCCTGTGTTATGGTTCCTGATGATACAGATTGAACTCCTCGCTATAGTTCCCTGATACAGCTATAAATGTTAAGATTCACACTGTAGAAATCATTGAATACTAATCTAATAGAAATCCAAAAAACCCACTTATGAATCTGGATGCGGTATTAAATCCTGTCACAATCCACGCTGGTATATATTCTGTCAATCATTAAAAGATATAGGGCCAGATTTACTAAGCTGCGGGTTTGAAAAAATGAAGATGTTGCTCATAGCAACCAATCAGCTAGAATCTGATTGGTTGCTGTGGGAAACATCTTCATTTTTCCAAACCTGCAGCATAGTAAATCTGGCCCATAGCATAGTACTGTACCTTGAAAAAGTCTGAATCACAGCACTACTGTTTACTAAGCCTTACATTTTTAAATGTATGAAGAATATATAAGTCTCTAACCTAGGACCTGGTCTAGACTCCAGCGCGCTTTCTGTACATGCAGGGCTCTGTCAGTCCGTACGGAAGAGGGGAGTGACCTCTGCCTGTTACTCCGCTCTCTCGTATGGACTTTATGGCAGATACGCTGCCACAAGGCTGCCTTCACTCAAACGTATGGATCGGCAATCCCTATGACCACTGATCTACACACAAGTCAATAACCCAGCCCATATTGTATAAATAACATCTTTCTGTCTACCTACCTTGCGTACTTTGTGCGGATGGAGTGAAAGAGCCACCCCTTAGGACGTATCCCCTATCGTGCGGAACTGAGCTCTGTACGTTAGAAGATACAGAAGAAAAAGGAACGTAACATTTGGAGGGCACATGCATCCTCCTCCCCAGACACCTCAATTACGTACTTTGCGCTCGGAAGTGGGGTGTCGTTCTTAAGTCTGGATCCAGTCCTTAGTCTCTAACCTATTAAGGTATCCCACTATATGCCCCTTAAATCTATTAGCATTATAAAAGTCCCATGATTCTATCCAAGAAGTCTGTTGTGACTGGCCATAAAAACACAGAGAAGTGTAGAGAGAAGTGTACTTGGTTTGGAAAGATTTCCAAAGCAGTTGTGTGGTTTTGGTAATAGCTGCATTAAGGGTCCCTGGAGTTGTGGATGAAGAGAGTAAGGTGGGCTTCATTCACATGACCTCTTCTGGGTCTTCAGTCCAAGCAGACGGTAATCTGTTTAGCGATGACAACACCTATGACATGGTGGTTAAAAAGACTTGATTTTGACTGCTATAAAGGGAGAAATGTATTTATTATTCATTAACAGGTTATTATATAGTACCATCAGATTACACTTTACAGAGAATAATTCACATTCACATCAGTCCGTGTCCCATTGGAGCTACATTCTAAGTTCCCTAACACAGATATATACACACAGACTAGGGTTAATTTAGCCAATGTTTTTTGGGTGTGTGGGAGGAAACCGGACACCCGGAGGAAACCCACACAGACACAGGGAGAACAGAAAAACTCCACACAGATAAGGCCTAGTCACAAGTGCTACTCACTGAGCCTCCGTGCTGCCCCTATGAAATGCCTATTATATATAATATTATATGCTATATTCTTATAAGTGGCTAAGAAATTCTGCTCTAATCCAATTATAATGTCAATATTCTGCTTTTATGAAGCAAACTATTTGGGTGACTGTAGCTATATCATACTGTATATCCTCCATGAAGATTCTCTTTTTGATTGTATTGAATAAATAAATAGAGGACTTTAATTCATTCCACATGTAATTCTCTCTTGGATGGTTGATCTTTCTGCCCCTTCTGCGTGTCCAGGCTCCATTTCTGCCCTCCTGTGTGAACAGACTTTCTGCTTAATAATCTATTTTAGTGTTAACTTTTGCAGCCATCTTCTCCCTGCCTCCTTCCTCCTCAGCGCTATACTTGAACGATGCTGACCAACCAATCACATAGATAGTATTGGTTATACAGGGCTCCTACGGGAGCCCTGTAGGACCAAATCCATTTCCATTAATTACACTGCCTCATATGTGAGGTCAGCATTATTCAGTGAAGGAGGTTTGGTCCTCCAGGGCTCCTGTAGGATCCTTGTATAACCAGCACAGTTTATGTGAATGATACTGACCATCTGTTATCTGATACAGCCAATGTCTCGGTGAGGCGCAGTCTATATAACGTATTCTGACTTAATAGCATTCGCTAACATACGCTTGCTGTGTGCATAAGTTGGCGTATTTTTAGCAACAGATCTCACTAAGTACCAAGTTTATTTCTGTATGACAGGGCATGACAATACAATGTATGTGGGAGCATAGGTAATGTGGGTGAGGGACGCATTTAAATTGTACAGTATGTGCTGGGTTACTTCTACACATACTTTTGCGCACGGAGAAGTTAAGTTAGGGATATGGGATACGGCAGACTATTGCTATTCCGTGCGTTCTTAAAGCTATTCCATGCATTCTTAAAGCACTCTTAAGTGTAAGTATGATCCTATGTAACCGTGGCCCGGGGGAGGGCAGAGTGACTTAAAGGGGGGCTGTCCTCAGTGGCAAACGCAGGATTTTGAAAGGTGGGTTTTCAATGCATGTAATACATGTGGGGTACATTTTTGGAGACAAATAAGCTACGTCCCTTCCAAACTCTGCTCCTTCCTTGCCCCCACTGTCATGCCACATGGGGCAAAATTACCCCTAGCCTGTGAGTGTGAGTGTGTGTTTGTTACGGAATTAGACTGTAATGCGGTAGAGGTTGAATTTAAAAATTGTAAAGAGCTAATTAATATGATTTAAAAAAAACACATATGTAAAAGGACAATACTGATAATATGGTCGTACTATCTGACTGGTAAAATATCTAAGACGTCCATTAACATTCTCTGTAAAAGCAGGAAGTTTATAATGTATATTGGAAAATAATAAAAAATTCTACATTAAGAAATTGTATTGGTTATTGGTTGTAACAAGTCCTGTCCTGATATTTTTTAAGTAATTTATCATTTACTTCTTTCACAAATTAAAATAGTAGTTTTATATTGATAGCAATACTAGTATACAATGCATGGTAGAGCACATTACACAATGGACCAGAGCTTGTGTCTGTGCTTAAGCACTGTTGAATTTGTTGTTACCCATTCACCATCTTCACCTGCTTTCCTATTGCAGCACAGGCCAGGATCATCATCCTCCATGTTAGTCTGCCTCATATGGCTGCTAAGCCACGCCCCTCTTTCTACATTTTTCTAATTTTTGCACATTTTTTAATTTTTTGTTTTTACTTTTCATTTTGGGCTTGTCTGCCCCTAGAGAAAGGCCCTGCTTACACCAATTCACACTTCTAATCATATGTATTCCTACCCTTATTGCAATACAAGTAATAGTAATTGCTTTATCTTTATGTGCGATTCTGATTTTATTTTTAAAAGTGTAGCTTTTTAAACACTAGATATATGGATGATATGGACAAAAACTAGTAATAAAACATCAAGGATTCAGAAAAAGGAAAAAACACCATGTCATCAGTGTTTCATCTATATTTTTTATCTGCAAGTGACCTACTTATGTCTCTGTTACACTGTTACACTGAGTGAATACATGGCTCAATTTTCTATCATGGAATAGAGTGCAATTTTCTCTTTAAAAATAAAATCACTTTTCAATTTGTCATTTTGTCTTTTTTTTTTATCATAGATATATAATATATTGTGCTAATTGTTGCTGGGATGCCATCTCCCAGGGAGAAAGAAGTGAATTAGACATATATAAATGATTATGAATAATAATAATGATCATAATAATAATGGACTGCATCCAGAATTAATAATGACAGCGTATTTATGTAAGCTGCTTGCGTAAGTCAGGCTTTGTAAGCAGATGTCACACATCAGACCCGGCTTCCGTGCTTTCAGAGTTCCGTATGTTAGGGCACAGCCTTCTGTACACTCAAATACACAAGGTATTTTGTACTTAAGGTAGGGTTATGGGCATGTAAGTCACCTATATTCCGTACATTAGAAGAGAGTGTCATAGGAGTGTTCTAGCCTCTTGCGTGCAGAACTCCATGTGTGCAGAAAGCGCAATTAAGTCTGGATCAGGTCCAAACTTATCATTTATTCATAAGGCACCACAAAGAGTCTTCAGCACCGTACAGACAACATAGACCGAAATAACGCAGGAGGAGGGTAGAAGAGGATGGAGGGCCCTGCTCGCAAGAGATTACAATCTAAGCAGGTAGTGGCAGACAAATAGGAGTCACAGAGTGGGGACATAGGGGAGAGGGGAAGAGGACGAGGTAGGTGGTGATGTCAGAGATGAGATGAGGGAGAGTGATAGGGCAAGAGTGTGGAATGGGAGAGGCCGCCACAGCCCACCCCCAGTCTCTCCCCGTAGTCCTTGAGAGAACATTTTGCTATTGGGAACGAGTACTCTGGTGAAATGGGGCCTTTCCTATAAGTTCTTGTTCCCAGTATTAAAAATCACAAAGTAAATATTTTCTAAAATGATACACCCGCAATTCAGCTGCCAGCTGTATCATGTTCAACATAGGGGACGGCCGGTGCAGCAACTGCATCTTCCTTGATTAACACAACGCAATGTATAAAGATTGGATGCTTAGAACGGGAGGTTATTGGTAGATTATTTCTACCATAATGGACCAGTTCCATATTGCCACAAAGAGCCTGATTCACACTTGAGAAGCTGCGGCTTCTTAAGTGCGCAAGTGTGCGAAATGACCTACTGTGCATGCATAGTAGGTAATTTACGCTATCTACGTAGCTGATAGGTACGTAGGTGCGGTCTTTACAGACCGGACTCTGCGACATCCGTTATGCCGCCTCGAGACATGTTTAGTGAGAAGTGGGAGGGGGAGTCATTTAGATTAGCTGGGGAGGGAGGCGAGGAGAGGCAATGTCTGTACGGAGAGATAAGGTAGCCCTATGGTACTCATAAGTGGGGGCTGGAAGAGTGAGTTAGGTGCACGAACGTAACACACTCTTAAGTGTGAATCAGGCCCAAAATGCTCATTTTCCAGTTCCACACCCAGATCCGTACTGGAAGTACGTGTGCGCATGAACACAGCTCCATTAGGAATCTGGATGAGGAGCGTGATGGGGCGTTATGTGGACGCAAGGTAGAAGGGGGGATATAGTTAAACTGTGCTGTGAGGGCGTGGCTGGACCCAGAATCCTGTGTGCCTGTGAACTCATTACAGCCCTCTGCTGCAGTCGCTTCCAACTACTCTCTGTCAGACAAGCTGTGGCAGAGGGGATTTAATGACGAGGGCACAGCTGGCACATGTTGAAAAGGGAATCTAACCAAAGCCATCGACTATTTTACATAAATGTCTGCCAGTCCACAGTTTTTATACTCCAGTTATAATAAAGGTGATGGACCGTGTTCAGGGATCCGTTTTCACGTGGCGTTGCGTATTTTTAGGTACGGTTTTAATGCGTGTGCGTCGTAACTTTATTTACGTACATTGCGTAGAATATACACACCTAAGAGCCTGACGGACTTGTGAATCGCACTTGTTGACATACGTACGGAGGGGCGGAGTTGAAAAACAGACTTGAAAATTCAAATAAAAGCGGGGAGGGGGGCATTTAAATGAACGCATGAGGACGCGGTTATTAAGAATCGCACGTACGGCGTACATATACACACGTAAAGAACACACGTAAAGAACAGAGTGGTCTATGGACTCGTAAGTCCCCGACAGCACGGCCGTGAGACGGGAGTGTCGGGGGTGTTGGTGGGTGTTGGCTTGCGAAGTTCGTGCGTATAATTGCGTACATAAAAAAACGCATCTCTGAATCCGGTCCGATAACTTGACTTAATTCTTCTTGTCACATCAGACAGTGGGCCTGATCCAGAACTACGCTTCCCCGCGATTTTACGCGTGGCGGAGACGTAAATTCGCACATTTGAACGCACTGCGCATGCGCACCATAGAAAATACGTATGTCTCACGTACATACTTACGTGTGGGCGTGCCAAATTTACGTTACTCAACAATACGTGCGTTTTACGTGAAGTAGGCGGGGGGTGGTATTTAAAGTGTACAGTATGGGCGTGCTAAGCTGCGTACGTTCACGTAGTCAGTACGTCCGTTCGCGGACGTATGCTGTTACGTTTGGAAAAGTTAAGGTAGGGTTTGGCGTACGTTCACGTACTCTATACGTCCGTTCGCGGACGTACTCTGTTACGTGAGAAAAAGTTAAGGTAGGGTTTGGGCAGCGTATCTTGACAAAATACGTCCGTGCAAGGGGTGTGCCGAGGGGAGTGTAACGAATTTACGCACATGAAAATACGCCACGCGAATAAACATACGGCACACGTAGTTCTGGATCTACCCCAGTGTCGTCTATTTTTCAGAAGGAGATTCTTTTTTTGTATTCATCGTTTTCTGTACCTACACGGTGAACATTATTCCTTCTATTGTATTACCTGAATTTGTATCCACTGTCAAATATAACTGCTGATCACAGCCCCGGAATCAGTGAATCTTATAAATATGATACAACTGCAAAATTCTTTGCACTCTCTGCTTTTACATTAACATACTGGAGTCTGTGTCCCCCTGGAAACCATATTTCCGAGCAACAAACCAGCCAAATCATGACAGCTCTGGCTGACAGATCTTATAACATAAATCACTGTGAACTGTAAATAGAAACTAGCAGGCGTAAATCTCACTGGAGACCCAGCGGCAGAACTATGCGGCTTGTATAACAGGTGAGAAATTGAAACAGAGATGCATTTCCCTGTCTGCTTGGTGCAAGTAATCAATGGAGAGACACTTGTGTTGTCTCTCTGAGGGCGGCTGCTGCTGCTTTGCAGACCCAGAATCCTGAATGCAGACTGACTGTGCGTTATGTGAACAGTAAAAGTGTGTCATTGCAGTATGTACGCTCTCTGGGTGAAGTGTAACATACAATTTTTGTATGGCACAGGTACCAGAATTTAAACGGAGTTTTGTTTTTGAAAGTTAAAGTTTAATATAACTACTTTCTCATTTTCCTTTCTGTTAAACGATTAAAACAAACTTGGGGCTGGATTCAGACTTAAGAAGGATTTTGAAATTAAGGACCTGATTCACACTTAAGAATCTTCTTAAAATAAGAACTTAAAGTCACTCCTGGGCAAAACCATGTTGATTGCAGGGGGAATTAATGTAATTGTATTCTTTGCATGCAGGGATATATCTTTGAATTGCTTACTGCACACAGATACTGACCAGCTTTACTATCACACTGTTATTTAGACTTGGGCTGGGAAACATCACCTCTCAACTCTAATACTGTTTGCAACAGATGAAATATGACTCCCCTGCAATCAACATGGTTTAGCCCAGGAGTAACTCATTTCAAGCACTTACTTAAGTCTGGATCCAACCCAATGTCTAGCCCAAATTCAGAGCTACAATGTGACAGAAACTTATATGCATTTTGTCATGCACAATATATATGTGTTCTGTAAACACAATCGGATGTTAATCCTCAAATATTTTGTGTATATTAAATATTGCACCAACTTATCAAAGAAATACTTAGTTCGGGACAAGACAAAGGGAAAGAAAATTACTTACACTCAACCACTATCGGCCTTGCAGCAGTAGTTAAATTCCCAGCATAGAAGGCATTGGTTATTCATCCCACGGTATTATCAGGTGGGCTCACATCAACAGTTGCAGACTCACCTCTGTGTGGCCATTATTAACACCGCTAAAGTACAATATCATGCGGCAATGCCCTAAACTTATGGTATAATCTGTCCCTACAGTACAACTAGCGGTCTCACAACCACGCTTCCTGCATTCCTGGTAAGTATCTAATCCTACTCTGATCTAAAAAACAAAAAAGTCGGCAAGATGCAAAGTTTCCATATTTGTCTCTGCATGAAAAGAATACAATTAACTTGACTCCCCCTGAAATCAACATGGTTTTGCCCAGGAGTAACTTTCCTCTCTTAATCTTCTTAAGTCTGAATCCAGCCCTTGGACACTTTTTCTTTCCATACTAATTATACCCTTAGGGCCTGATCAAGACCTACAGCCAAGCGCTGTGAGTACTAACGCACAGCGTAACCACTATGCACTCCACCTGACACTCCCCCCGTCTTACCGTAGTTACACTGTGTTACGCCACCTGCAGCCTACCCTAACTTTTGCCAGCGTAACTATGGCAGGACGTATCAATGACCTGGCCATAAGATCAAGATCATGCCCTTCCTGCTTCCCCCAACTACCTTCCCTAACTGTTGCGTAGTTACGGTGATCGTAATTTAGGCACGCTCCTTCCACCGTAAATACGCAACGGTTAGGGAAGGCTGATTCTCAGTTAGGAAATTCGCTAGTTACGATCAAAGACATCTACTGGGCGCATGCGCAGATCGGCCAAACAGGATCAGGCCCTTAGACCTGCTGCTTACACTGCTGTGTGACTGGATCATACAGAGCACTTTTACCATACGATAAGGCTGTCCCATTGTGTGATATATAGCACTTGCCCTTATGTATCAATCCCCAATGTCCTCGGAGTATAATCTTCCAGGCAGCTTGTGTACGACCGCTGAGCCACGTGTAAGGCTTAAAAGCCGCCCTACTGTAAAATTTCAATGCTCCCCCCAGTAGTCGGAGTGGAGGCCACCCTAAGGGATGGCTCTCCAGGCGTACTGAACTAAGGGCCTGATTCACACATAAGAAGGTTTTAAGAAGGTGCGGAGAACAAACCTAGAACCAGTTTAGTCAAATTAAAGCAAAGTAGAGGTTTGGGGGTCTTAATGTGCCAGACGTACAAATCTATAACCAAGCCATACAATTACGACATCTCCGGGATTGGCTCTCGCATACAGAGTTTTATACCAATACCACCCTTGACCAACAATTCCTCACCAACATTGACTTAATT
>WWET01002150.1:144551-161219 GCA_011038615.1 Limnodynastes dumerilii
CCCTACAAGTCCACAATTACAGATGATGCTATATAACAAAATGTGAAGTACATGTTAAATGATGCTTAATGCTGTACCGCTTGCAGATGACAGAAGCTGCTGCATGGATCCATGTGTCTACACATAAGGCAATTGGGGCATCGGAAACAGCCCCTATTGGTAGTAAGAGTAGAGTATTGTGTGACTTATGTTCTGATCAGTATGTCTCGCAGATTGGGTCCTCTTCTAAAGCTGGGCAGTATTCTTGTGTGCCTGAGATTCTAAAGATCAGAGTCATTCGTAATGATCGGCCAATAATTTTTTGGCTGGTGTTTTTACGTCGATGACTGGCTGTGGTGTAGGTATTAACAAACAAAAATATGTCAGTGAGTTGTTGTTACCTGACGGAGGGTTGTATAATATTCTTTCTAGGGATGCTCTTGACACGTTCAGATGTTTCAATAAGTTTGTTCTTATGGTAACCCTGTTCACTACACTTAAGTATCATCTTCTCCAATGTGGCATCCCTGGTTTGGACATTGGTAATTCTATTTACTCTTAACATTTGAGAGAAGGGAAGGCCATATTTAAGAGAGGGGGATGGAATGCGTCTGTCTGAGGATATGTTCCCAATAATGGTGACCATTACATACATCTTTAAAGACCGCATATACGCAATCTACGTAATAAAACGATATGTAGATTACGTAAAATAGATACTACGCATGCGTAGCAGCTACAATCAGGAAATTAAGACTGTATGTGGAACACGCATGGTGTTGTAAATCCGGGCCATCATCATGGTATCGGATATATCACTGTTGAAATAGGGGTTGCCGGAGTAGAGGAAAACACCTGTCCAAGCACCAGATCCAGAGGTTGAAAATAAAAGGAAAACAATATATTTATACCCGGGTAAAACCATATTGGATTTCATGGGGAGACAAATCTAGTCCCAAGTAAACTATAGTGTTTAAGCTTGCAGACAGGGCTCTGTTACTTACCCAGTCTTTCTGTTACTACCCAGTCTACATTGTCCATGTATGAGTGTATGTATGTATGTATGTATGTATAGCGCTGTAGCGCTCAGCACTCATACATGGAACTGTCAGCCTCAGGCAGTGGTCCCGTCCATCTCCATCTAGTCTTGCCTATCCAAACTAGGGCCCCATCCATCTCCATCTAGTCTTGCCTGTCCAGGCTAGGGCCCTGTTTCCTTGCTATGGTGCCAAACTCGCCTTACACCCGCTTGTTATAGTGATTGCTTAAATTGTAAAGCATAATGTAATCTGAAAAAATAAATATATAATAATATAAAGGGCTGTATAAATAATTAATCATATAAAGGCCAAAGCAGCCAATAGAAAAGAGCACCGTAGACGGACCAGTGGACACATTTAGGAACCTCAACTGCGTCGAACCAGCCCAGCATTCTGTCCCTAGGAAACCAACCTGAGATGCTAGAATGCGATGGTGACATTTGGCAGAATTGCTGCTGCTAAGGGGACACAATATCAACATATTAAAAAAAAATAATAATAAGATAAGTTCAAAGATACCCCGATGAAATAAAGCTGCTTAAAATGGAAATTGGTGTAAAACAAATGAATGAAAGGAAAGATAATGAGGTGTGCACAGATCAAATCACAATGCTAACACATTTCTATCTAAAGGTCATCTCTCTGTTCCGGAGCAGTGTGAAAACAAAGGGTAGATAACAAGTCCTTTGCATAATGTTACATATGATAAAGCATATTTATGAATGCACAAAACTACCGATCACCAGCTGAAAGCAGCTGAGCCATAATTTACAGAGAATGTGTACTACTTGTCCCCAAGGAAATAATGTAAGAGCAATGGTTCTGATATGTCAGTTATTATTACACTTAGCTCAGACGCAGTCCCCGCAAATGGCTTAGTAACTGGAGCACAACACTCGCCAAGTATTTATTTCCCTTGTCCTCTGACATAATGGTTAGACATGTGTTTAATGGTGTTTTAAGAACAGCTCATATTCTGGCTGTCTGTTGAGTTGAATAATTAAGACAGGAAGTTAAACAATGCAGGTGTTCAAGTACATCTACAGAAGAACTACCGGGAACATTAATCTCTGAGACAGTCTAAGTGTTAGCACAAAACATTAGCCGATTCCTTGTAAGAGTACCTATGTTACGCTGCTGAAAATAGGGCCTAGTAATAAGAAACAGTCACAGCAGAAAGAAAACCTAACCTTGTGAAATACACACACACAAAGTAGATTAAACATGTTCAACTTCACATACTTCATGTCATATCTTACTGAACACTGCTCTCTGAACTTTGCTTATAATAGAATTCAAAGGAAGGAGTAGTTATTTGGGAGTGTGGGTCCCCGTTAAGAATGGCCCTATTCTGATAGGGCTGTTCTCTCCTAAACGGTTTCAAACTGACTGGGATATCGATTGCTTATGCCTTGATGAGGCATAGCAATCAATCACTGGAACACCGAACGCAGTGCTCCGATAGCTAAGTGTAAAAACTATCCAAACTGTTTCCCTAATTCTAACCCTAACCATCCCTTCCCCCACAGCCTGACCCTAACCCTCCCTTCTCCTTAGCCTGACAATAACCCTCCCTTCTCTATAGCCTAACCCTAAGACCCGCCTCCCCGCAACCTGACCCTAACCCTCTGCTTCTGTGGCCCTAACCCACCCTTTCTAAGAGCCTAACCCTAACATTGGGGACTGAAACCAGTTATATGGGGCTGTTTTAAATTTTTTTACTTTTGACAGCTTTTTTCACGCAGACAGGCCCGCTCAGCCAATACAGCATGGCTCTGCGCAGTACCGCTCCCGTCCAGACTTAGGCCCGGCGTCCTTGCTAGGCCTGAGTCTGTCTCGTTCCACACCTGGGAAGGAGGCGTGATTTATACAAAGGCATGTCATCCTGCCCCGTCTGCAGCTCCATTATGAAACGAATAATAGCATTGAACAGTAGGGGGGAGGGCATAATGACATTGGGGAAGATCCAGACCTAAGTACACTAGCGTTTTTACGCCTTCCGCTGACGTATTTACTGTGCATTGTATTTACTGTGCATGTGCGTGGCAGATGTTATGCCATGTAGCTCTGAACGTACGTACCATCAGCATAACTACGGACGAAAGGGCGGGTCATCCATACGACACCCGTAGTTACGCTTTGTGGGCGGAGGGAGGCAATTAAATTGTACAGTATGGGCCGGGTTAGGCCGTTACTTACGTGAATCTATTACGTACCTCAGGACACAGACTTTGAAAAGTTAAAGCAGGGTTTGGGAAGCATAAAACGACCAAATACGTATGAGCGAGGGGAGTGCCTAGAACATACGCTAGCGTAATAAATGAAATGTAACAAGCACTTAGGTCTGGATCTACCCCCATGGTTTGTTTCATCAACTCCTGTTGTGAGTCAGTTGCTAGAGGTTTGCTTACTCTCCCAGGAGCACTGTCCGAACATCAAGAGACATTTTGGGAGAGACGGCAAATGCAAATGAATATCCGGGAGATGGAAATATCTCTATCAAGTAGCGTGTCATGTACCACCAAAGGGGTGTGTCCTGTGAACTGCTCCACCAATAGGTGTGTTTAGCGCTGCTAGGAAAACTATTTCTCAATAAAAATGGCAGCATCTGTACCCGGAATATCCGGAAGACTCCCGAAATTCCGGTATATATATATAAATGGAGAGGTGCAGCCAAGGACCAAAGTGACCACTGTGTAACAACAAGGAACAAAAGACAGGTCCGGGCTCCAAACACACATTATATAACACTATGTGTCAGCACATACATAAAAAGGAGGTTTAGGTCACAATATAGCTCTACTGGGTTAAGCTCCCCTGCCCAGCATCAAGGCACCTCCTGTAGGTATTGTAGTACTGGCATGTTCATTGTCGACATTAAGATCACTGGAATGGCAAACACACCCCTTTTCCATGGGATGCAGATGCTGATCCGGCCGGCCCTGTTTCGACAATGATACATCAGCCAGCTGATTGGCGGCTTTATCATTGCTGATATGCTCGGCAAATAGATAATTGGGAACAAGTACCTATTTTGACACTGTGGTGGGATAAGGTTTGGGTTTGAGCTTAAGGGGAAGGGCTGTGATACATGGATGGATAGTGTTCAAGAGGGGGAAGGTTAAAGCTAGACATTGCTAGGCACTGCTGCTCTCTAAAATGGAGACTGCCAGTAATTACCTTAGGTACACAGTGCATTGCTCCTGACAATCAGTTACTATGGTAACCATCCCCTGTATTGAAGAGAAAAATGTTTTTTAAAACATAAGTTAAATCATTAAAACCAGGTGAGTGACAGTTGGAAAGCTCAGGACCGGAGTGTTTTGTACCCAATGAAAGGGGTCATGTTGGAGGGTCTGTTTCTATCAACACAAGCCTTGTGGGATTCCAGGGTGTTGGATGAAAAAGCAAAGGGAAGAAGATTAAGGGGCAACTTGTCACCAATGTTCTCTCCAATCAGCGACTCGTCCTTAAAAAGTAACCAAAGGAGTTGGCCAGAGAGCAGCAGATGTTCTGGTGGTATTATTGTTTGTGTCATGATCATATGAACTGGTGCATTACATTTGCTAAAATCAGGTGAATGGCATAATCATGTTACATAATCATAAAATTACAGATTTGCTCATTTCTAAGTGTAGTTACCAAACACATTCTAGAATACCAAATACCAAACACATTCCAGAAAATTATAGCTATAATCTGGTTGGTTGCTATGGGAAACATTCCACTTGTAATCTTTGCAATTGTGTGTTTTATTCTTACTCATTAGCGGAATCTAAATAATAACATGTGATCCTGAACAGGGGCAGAAAGTGACAGACTGGATGGAGAGGACAAGGCGGAGCCAGGCAGTGCTGGGGACGGAGCCGGGAAGGACTGTTGCCTAATAGAAGCTGTCAGAGGCTGACAGATTAAACAGTGCTCAGCACTCATACATTAAGTCCCGAGTGCTATTTTAAGCTGTCAGCCTCTTACAGCTTGCTTATAGTACCAAGCGATCTGCTGCCACAGGGCCCCCTCTCTTCTTTGGGCCCCTTATTAGCCACAATCCTTGCAACCCCCTTCAGTTACGTGCTTGAATACTTTGTGATTTCCTGTCACATATCAGCAGCAAAAAAATGTGAAAATCTTTGAACCCATTGTGTGTGCTGTATATTATATATTATCCCTATGATACATGTTGCATTGTAGAAGAGCCTTTGTATTGTTGCAGTAATAATTATTTCCTGAAAGAATGTCTTCCTCGAATTTTAAACCCACGAGGAATCCGTTTTTTCACGAGGAATCCGTAGACTGCTCACTTTATCCGCCTTACTTCCATTTCCTGTAACTGCGTGCATGATTTAAGTGAAGCAGACGGCCTTCATAAACTTTTATTCAGCTAAGTCCTCAGTTCCTCAACCTACATATAATAATCTCTATTGAAGCTTCCGATTTAAAGCGTTTTTAACAGAACAAAGAAGTCAAGCATCACAGAACATTTGAAAGGACTTATGGGTTTTTTTCTTGCCTCCAGCTACTCCTTTATCCTTTTTCTTCTTCTTCTTCATTTTGATACACCGCTTTGTCATGCATCCCTCTAGGATGTTTTTCATGGACTCTGTTTTACAGCTCTTTATTATATCGGCCTCTGTAGATGGCATTTACATCTTTCTGAGAAATAAACTGCACAGTTGTAGTCGGGTTAACAAGAAGACCTCATTGCAATGAAGAGATAGGGGGAAATTTAATTGCAAGCCTTTTCCTTGTGCTGACTAATGTATAGTCACGTGAAGTATTTCTCTTATTTGTACTGCAGACTTAGGAAATATGAATTCATTTGATTTATTGCAGCTGTTGAGCTTCCTTCTGTTAAATGGCTTGCACACGTTTAACCTTTCAGACATAATAATGATAATAATAATGTAAAATCACTTTTCCTCTTTTAGAATAGTAAGTTTCGATAAACATCTTATTTTTATTAAGGACAGAAACATTTTCAACCCCGCATTTACCAGTGGCATATGGTACATTTACAATTTTCTAAAATGCAAAATCACACAAATTAGCATAGGGTGTAGTTTGCTGCTCCGATGATCTGACTTTGTGGCAATGAATCGCAGTCTCTGCTGTCATTTTTTGGCAGTTTCCGGTGAGACAGTGACTTTCTCATGACTGCTGTCTCTTTGAAGACTCCAACAGTGACAGGGCTGTGATCTGATCAATAAATATAAGAATGAGAGTGTGTGGGCACTGTGTTTCTTCTGTGCTTGAATTTATATGGTGACATTAATCAATTTATTTATTCCTCCTGTGAACGTATCTTGGCGGTCGTCTGTTAGTCAGAGTGGAGTCATTTCAAGTATTGGAAGCAATCCGAGGCTAAACCTTGTGTCGGGCTGGCCACCTGCCACTGTGGACTTTATGGGCCTGATCCAGAGGTACGCCGATGCGCTGTGCTTACTAAAGCACAGCGTATCGGCGTTCACTTACCCTGACACTCCGCTGTGCTTACTAAAGCACAGCGTATCGGCGTTGACTCCCCCTGGCACTCCCCCTGTGCGGGCGTATGGCTGAAGGCTACCCTAACTTCAGCCGGCGTAAGGAAGGGGCCATACGCTCGCACAGGAGCGTATGGTCGCCTAGCCCACCCTCATTTACTTACCTCCCCCCGCCCACCAGCACTAACCTTAATGTAGGGACGCTGGAGGACGTCCCCTCCAGCGTCCCTACGGCGCTGCTACGGACGCCTGCAAAGCCGATCTTACTCTTACGCCCGCCGTCCGAGCGTCAACGGGCGTTACTCAGGATCAGGCCCTATGTCACAGAAAGGAACTCTTTAAGTGGAGAAATACAACGCTCCATCTGAAGCTGGGTGATCTCCCTTAGTAACTTCCATTGGCCTTCTACTTTGTTTGGTAATCCAGTAAACACTCGACCTTCTGACATCTCCTGTACATTACCGTTATTGCTCATACCTATACCGCTTTATATTAATGACTCTATCATTATCCCCAAATGCACAGTATGAATTAACTTTTATAACATTTTTATGGTTATATTTTAATAAATAAATACTTCAATATACACACTGGTGTTGTTGTTTTTCAGCCATCACACACTCTAATTTTTATATTTATTGATCAGATCACAGCGCTGTCTTATCTTTATTTTAGTCTTATTATATTACTTTGGTAGGGTAGGTCCTACTTTAGATAGCTGCGTCTTCTGATTAGGTTGGAGCGCCGGTAGTTACATCTATTTTTTCCAACAGTGACAGTTAAATTTACTTCAACCCTAACATATGTAATCTAACAATCTAACCTTAACCCTCCCCTAACCCTAACACTCCCCTTTATGCAGCTTAACCCTATCCATCCCTTTCCTGCAGCTTAACCTGAACCCTCTAAAGAACAATCGACATTGTACCAATTCCGATTAACAAATATTATTTATTTAAGAGCCTTGGACATTGACACGGTGACAATAAAGCCGTTGGCTGTATCACTCCCATTATCATAGCATTTAAGTGTATGAGACGCACAGCAAACATATACTCTGCAGCCATCTGTACTGTTCCAATGTTGGAACAGCCTGGGCAGCTACTATGCAAACGCACAAAAAAATCTGCCTGTCTGCATGTGTACAGGGTGAGCGCTCTGTATGGACTGGCGATCGTGGTGGGGTATTTTCCCAAATCAGATACCTACTTTGAGGGCCATATGGTCCATTTAAAAGGTAATCAGTTTAATTTAATGGGCTGGATCCGGACTTCGTTAAGTGCTTGAACTTAGTTACTCCTGGGCTAAACCATGTTGATTTCAGGGCTTGTCAAGTTAATTGTATTCTTTGCATGCAAGGATATATCATTGAATTGCTTACTGCACACAGACACTGACCAGCTTTACTATCACACTGTTATTTAGACTTGGGATAGGAAACATCACCTCTCAACTCTAATACTGTTTGCAACAGATGAAATATAACTCCCCTGCAATTAACATGGTTGAGCCCAGGAGTAACTAAGTTCAAGCACTTAACTAGGTCTGGATCCAGCCAAATGTGAGTAATAAGTTCTAACAATAAAGTAAATGAAACAAAATAGATTCTTGTAAGTAATATTGTACTATGAGGCATGACATCCAAGTGCTAGAAACAGTAAAAAAGTTGCACTGCAGGATTTGTCAGCTGTCTATATCATCTTGTAAGTCTTTCACTGCAACACATTAGCTAGATACAGGAGAGCCTGGAGACAGACGCAACAGCACCAGCCAGGTAAGGTTTTTTTTATTTACAAGTTGTATAATTTGAATTTTTCTTCAGAAAAGAAGTGCTTTGGGCCCAAATGTTTTATTTATTGTGTTTATTTATTTATTTTGCGCCCGGGCCCACCACTCTCTCGTTCTGCCATTGCTTTATTTACTAAAAGCTTGTAAATGTCTTAATATTGACACAATGGGGTAGATCCAGAACTACGTCCGTCTTCCATAGACGGCCGTAATTCAATGAACAATAGCTACTGCGCATGCGTAGTAGCTATTGTACGTAATCTGCGTATCGTTTCGATACATAGATTGCGGATATGCAGTCTTTTAGACAGCATATAGGGCTGGATCCGGCCCAATGAAACCACACCTTCCGAGAATGTGGATATGCGTTCATGGTTTGGATGTGGCATAATAAGATTCATGTTAGCAAGTCTTGTTATCCTAATGATTGTATAAAAAAGAAACTGTTCCGCTTTAATAGTTGCAATAGAAACATGTTGCTTTTATTTAGCTAAACAAATGACAGATTTCATCCGGGGGAGCTGTGTAGTTACTGAGCTTGCAAATAACGTTTGCTCAATTCCCAGTGGTTGATTACCTCAGATTATGCATTTATTCATTATTACAATGTATTCAACAACACTGACACAAATCAGGTTACACCCATTGACTTGAAGTACTGTGGGGAAACCAGGAAATATTTAGAAGTAATAAATCCGTTTCCAAGGCCATGGTGTACGACGCAATATCTTATTTTATGAACAATCACATTTTAATCAACTTTAATGAAAGAAGAGCAGCTCTGGACTTGTGGAACACAATACAACACAGTCAGAGTTCTAGGGGCGGTTTTGCAATTTTAAAAAGCGACACACAACGGTTTTGGGGCCCAAACTGACTAATTTACTTTTCTGTGGCTTAGTGTGTCAAATAAAACAGGTTTTAAATCCTTCAAACTGCTGGCTTTTTAATGTAAAAGCTGGCCGGTTGAATAGTAAATGATTTGTATGAAAAAGAATCCCATAGGGGTAGATCCAGAACTACGTGTGCCGTACGTTTATTCGCGGAGCGTATTTTCGTGCACGTAAGTTCGCTACACTCCCCTCGGCACACCCCTTGCACGGACGTATTTTGTCAAGATACGCTTCCCAAACCCTACCTAAACTTTTTCCAACGTAACCGCTGTCATACGCACACGTACATATGGGCAACACGAATTTACGCAGCTAAGCACGCCCATACTGTACACTTTAAATAACACCCCCCGCCTACTTCACGCCATACTGTACACTTTAAATACCACCCCCGCCTAGTTCACGTAAAACACACGTATTGTTCACTAACGTAAATTTGGCACGCCCACGCGTAAGTATTTACGTGTGAAATACGTGATTCACCCATACGTTCTAAAATACGCTACGTGAATGTGCGTATTTTCTGTGGTGCACATGCGCAGTGCGTTCAAATCTACGAATTTACGTCTCCGCCACGTGTAAAATCGTGGGGAAGCGTAGTTCTGGATCAGGCCCATAGTTCCTAACACATAAACCAACTGTAAAATAATCCCCGTTCTGTCTGATAACTGGGACTGTATTCACACTTAAGAATGGTTTAGGTTCTTAATTATACGCAAAAGGTAGCAAGGCGACTCTCCTGACACCCTCTGTTTTCAGGTTCTTACAAATGCCATATCTTTATATTCGTAGTTGTGTGCGTAGGGTGGCTAATTAAGAACAATGTTGCCCAGATTTTCACATTGAAATGGTTCCCTCCACTCAATCTTCTTATCTTCGTTCTTAAGTTTTCCCGACACACCCCTTCAAACTTAAGTCATTACGAACCTTAAAGTAATAGGTTTCTAATGGTGATTCATAACTGTCCTGTTCTTAAGTCCTACATAAATTGAGTACTTTAAGTTACTTCGCATGCTCAGTATATCCATTTTTATATATTTGCACCTAAAACAGCATTTTCGTAACTGTGAATTGGGTCCTGCATGCCAATATACAGTATATTTGGAATGGTCGTAAAATATAATGTTATAATGTATTATACAACTTAAACAAAAAAAGGATTTTTACATGGAAAATGTACTTCCCAATGTACAGCGAGGTAACACTTCAGCTAAAACATTAAATCACTTGCCTTGTGTAGGTTCCCCTTGTGCAGCCAAAACAGTTGTGGCCCGTTGAGGCATTGGGCCAGATTTACTAAGCTGCGGGTTTGGAAAGTTTAGATGTTGCCTATAGCAACCAATCACATTCTAGCTCTCACTTTCCTATAACATACTAGAGAATGCCAGCTAAAATCTGATTGGTTACTATGGACAACATATTCTCTTTTCAAAACCCGCAGCTTAGTAAATCTGACCCATGTACTCAAAAGACCTCTAAAAGTGTTCTGTGATATCAGGCACCAAGATGTTAGCAGCAGATCATTTATGTTCTGCAGGGCCACCATCAGGGGACTTTTTGTCCTGGGTCTGTAGAGAGAGGGGGCATGCCGATATTCACTGTATCTCTTTAACAGCGGTTTCACTGCACTGGCCATGTACTGAAACGCGCATGGCTTAATCCTTGAGACAAGCATATACCTTACTGGTAGAATCAACCAGGTAGCACCATCTGGGCCAGAACAACATTATAGAAGAAGACCTGACTATACAATTCTAACATGAAAAATGAATGCACAACAAAATCCAGCTAATACAGTTACAGACAGCTCTGAACTTATGCCCAATCAGTTTGATACTACTAAGTCGTGTTTTATAATCATTGTGTAAAATAGTATGTAATATGCTAGCACTATATAAAAACCTGTTACAAAATTCACAAATATACTGTTATGCATCTACTCAACACCAGAGATGACACCATAGTTATTTAAGTCTCAGTCCAGTTTTATTCTTCCACTATCAAATTTCCATTTCTATTCTGATTTTGTTTTTAATCTGGAGGTTTTGTTATTCAAGAGACTTGTCAGCTGTATATTTCCTCAGCCTTTAATCGTGCCATGTGCAATAAATGTGGGTGGTCTATTTATTCATGCTTCATGGGAATTCCAATGATTGCAGTCTTGATTCATAACTTGCAAGATCCATCTCCTTAATTGCTTAGGAATCTATCTACCATTTATCTCTACATAAAGACATTCAAATTCCAGAGTTGACGTTGAAATGTAAACTATTCCCTATTAATATTTCAGCATTGTACCCGCACCAAGGATTAGTTCTCCTGATTATTATACTGTACAAAGGTCAACAATTGTGTTTATACAATACTTCAGAGATTAAAGAAGTGAAATAAAAATACAGTCCATTGTCGCCAGAGTTTTAGCAAAAAGATTGGCTGTTACTTTAGCAAGGACAAATTGCCCTGTATCATTCATCAATGTTATCCAACAACATTGAGGCAAAAGAATCTTTATCAGAATGTTTTACAATATATCACATATGTTATACAGGCTGTATCACATATGTTAGCTTTAGTTCATTGCACTGCTGTATAAACACAAGCATAATTATAATGGAATCAAGATAAACCATAATTGGCAACTCTCCCTGAATACCCTAGAGACTCCTTGAAGAATGGTTGATCTCCCTGTCTCCCTGAAGTGTTTGGCAATCTCCCTGAATCAGTTTCAAAAGTCATTGCGATATGATTACAAATTAAAAAAATTGGGTCCCTGCGTTAAGGTCTATAGAGGTTACCATTTTTAGGGAGGCCAAGACATGATCAACGCATATTTCTCAACTTTACTGTTTTTCGTGGGAGGATTCATGGCCTATGAAAGGGGCAGGGCTTTATCAAAAGTATATTGGTATATGGTTATTTATGGGTGGAACTGAGTGGAGTTTGGGGCAGAACTTGGTTTGTCCCATTTTCAGTATTCTCAATGTTTGGAGGTCAAAGACTCTCAATGTCAAACAAAGACTGGCAGTCAGCTATGACTTCAATAACGGAGACAGAAAGATGAAGAAGTCGGCGGATCTCCTATTCACAGTCTGCACAATAAATACTGAAAATATTTATTCACTGACATTTAAGCAATAAACACTGACAATACTGTCAATTTTATTAAGAAATTATTTTGCTGGCAGTGAAAAAAAAATATTTTGTCCGAGGCCCACAGAGAGGGCGCCTGCCGATACGCACACAAAAGACTTTGTGGCGGCCCTGGACATATGAGGAATTTATTTGTATTTTTTTGGGTGTAAATTGCTTTACCCTTATTTAGCTCAGGAATGGAGTAACTTCCTGTCTGTTGGATAACTGCTGCCTAACTGAGACCTGCTGTTAAATAACACTGCATGAAGAGAGAAACAGACACGGTCATGGTATTAACATTACAAAACATACATACATAACACTCTCTCTCCTAGCTAGTCCGCAGTGTCTCCCCCTCCTGTTCACTCCTGCATACTGCAATGTTATTGTTACTTGGAACTTTTCTTGGACTGAATTAGTCAGCTGAGGATCTTTAGGAAATGCACCTATAAAAGGATAAGTGTCGTAAGACTACTGGAGCCTAACCAGAACAGGTACCTTGTTGAAGTAAGATGATTCGATGTTGCATCCATTCCAGGATAGAAATATTCCTTGTTTAAAGGTTTCGGCAAGTAAGCTGTTGGCTCTATCAATTTTAGAAAATGGGATGGCAACAATGACAGCTACATCCCATATTATCTGCAACAAGAGTCCCCTTTCATAGTCTCTATCATAAACAATCTAGCTAGTGTGCTGTATGAAATCTATCTTTAGCATTATATATATATATATATTACTTTAAATAAGTCAGACATGATCCCATTCGCACAGCAACAGTCCACCCCACAAGTGTTTCCCCCCCCCCAAGTTTCTCTCAAATTTACTGACATTTTCATCAATGTTCTTAATAGATTTCTGTAAATCTAGGTTTTAACGTTAAATGTGTAAGTTGCTCTATATCCCCCGCTGCTTTATGCATGATGTATTGTCATTTATACGGCATAAATCATTTCTAGTTCTGTGCCATGCTGCAGTTCATGAAAGGAAAATGGTTGGGACAAGTGTGGATCACTGGCTCACCAAATGAGGGAGATCAACATTCTGAGGCTCCGGGCAATAATGAACACCTACAGCGTCTAATATTTGAAACGTATTCAAGTTATTCTATATTTCAATAAAAAAAAAAAAACTCTTGGTGTAAGCGCTGGGGCTGTGCTGGAGCGCCACATTCATGCCGTGGATGCGTTAGTAAAAAGTGGGCGGGCCGCATGAGAATACGGCAGGCACAGTAGCCTGCGGGCACACGGCAGCTAAGCACAATGCAGCTTCATTACATTGCACCATTCATAACGTGACACCATAATAGTACAGTGTGATGCTGACTGTAAGTGGAGATCCTGATTATTGGGAGCACCTGTGGCAGAATGTATATGTCAGAAAATAATAGCAAACAATATTTTTAGATTTTTTTAATATAAACATGAAACAATAATTAATTTTTTACTGTATGTAGACATTTTATAACACTTGCACAATACTTTGGAAGCGATTTCTGACCCTTTGTAATGCGTCTGATGCATCACTTACTGACACAAGGGTAAGAAATAGGCGTCGGAATGGCAGAACTTAGACATGACCTGGGGCTGGTGCAAAGGTTTTGACATAAGCAGTCTGTGCTCGGCTCTGGATCCGGTGCACTTGCTTGGCCACACCCTCAGCACGGCCCTCGCAATGCAAGATGCATTGGAGTTGCGCTCTGATCTGAATTGGTCGTAAGTGCTCCTCAGTTCTGTGCCTGTACAGTAGGAAGTCACACAGAGATACATCAGGTCAGCTGGCGTACAATCACCGCTGTATCGGGCCCTGTACAGCAAGCTGCAACGGGATCAAGTACCACTTTGCATAGCATACAGAACATACCCACCACTACAAGTAGCACAGGTTGAGATCCCCTGCTCTATAGACAGGTAATCATATTACCTTTTTTTTCCTTATTGGTAAGATTTTTTGCTATTTTTTTTCCAGTTAACACAAATTAGTTTGAATAATTTGATATTTCTTGATTTGATAATATATGAATTCGGGGTTCAGTTATTCCATATTCCGTGTGCTGCTTTCAGAGTTATTTTTGTGCTGTGTGTGTGATTTGCGATTCTCTTTGAATATTTATTCAGATTAGTTAGGCTCTGGCACAGGCTGACTGTGCAGATGCTGTATTGGAAAAAACCTGGCGGACACATGTGCCTGTATAGACACGGTACTGAAGCTGCAAACAACTTATTTATACTGCTTTCTACTTGCATTTAATTCAGGCTTGAGGCAGGTGAGCCAAAAAGGTCACATATCATCTTTCTTTTTGCTTAATAAAGGTTATAAGTATAGAGTGTAAAAAAATGAGGTGTCCTGCATTACCTCCCCCCATCCATGCATCCAATCCCTAATGTGAACGCTTGGTGAATTTGTACATTTCTTCAACCCTTCCCCTAATAGTCAAGCATTGCAGTATTGTAACAGGGTACAGTATTGTAATAGGATACAGTATTGTAATAGGGTACAGTATTGTAATAGGGTACAGTATTGTAATAGGGTACAGTATTGGTAATAGGGTACAGTATTGTAATAGGGTACAGTATTGTAAGGCGTGGAGCCATCATCATTTTTCATTAAACGTGTCCTCATCCCTATGCCCACAGCTTAGTGATGCTGGCCCAGAGATTGAATATAAGGCCTGTATTCCATGGTTGCCGACTCTCCCGGAATGTCCGGAAGACTCCCGGAATCCTGGGAGATCTCCCGGACTCCCGGGAGAGGACCCTTTTCTCCCGGAGACAATACAATGTCCGGGAATAGTATTATTCCCGGACACTGTATTGTCACATACACAGTGCCCGGACCGCTGCAGTATGGTGATTCCGGATTCAGAGCTCCGGCCGCAATGCAATTGAGGCCGGAGTTCTGCGAAGTGTTACTGCGCATGCGCAGTAATTTTGGAACGTAATCCACGTTACTTCTTGCAACGTAGCGTAGATACATGCGGTTTAAAAGGCCGCGTGTAAGCAATCTACGTTGCAAGAAGTAGCGTAGATTACGTTCCAAAATTACTGCACATGCGCAGTAGCACTTTTCGCAGATCTCCGGCCTCAATTGCATTGCGGCCGGAGCTCTGAATCCGGCCCTGAATCACCATAGAAATATTGTTTACCCTAAAGACAAGTTATTAACTCATGGGCCGCCACTGTGGGCTTGCCCCCCAGGCTAAAGTTTGCCAGCCAGCCCCTGCATGCATCCATGCTACCCAGAGTGTATTTCGTCCTATCCAGACTTAATAGCAGTGACATGAGGGACCAGTTTATGCTAGCAAGTTTGCGTGACTTGGTATTACAGTGTACAGCATTGACCTGCTGAAGGTCTGTGTGCCCATCACAACAGCCGCCATTTTACATTTGCACGCGTTGGAAAACTAAACGTTAGGTATGACTATTGGATATCTGTAGCTGGGAGGGAAATGGCTGATTCCCAAGATAATGGGACATGAGCATTATAGTATGCATATTGTGGCCTAGAAAATAAATATTGTAGCCAGCTTGTTGTGTGGAGATACAAGGGTCCTTGATTGGTTCTTAGATCTGTTTTATGATCACTCCTGGATGATGGGGAAGTGATCACGGAACATTCTGAAGATAATAGAGATTATTGGCCTATATATAAAAAGTGATTGTGTAAAAAAAAAAACCTCTTAAACCCCTTTCACACTTCCACCAAATACCCGGGTTTTTCTCAAAAACCTGGGAATTGGCAAAAACTTGTGTATTTGGTGGCGGTGTTCTTCCGGTCGACCCGGGACTTCGACCCGGCAAAAAAGAAGGGTTATTCCCGGGGCCTACCCGGGAAGGGTGACAGTGTGAAAGCGCCAGGGTTGTTTTCAACCCGGGTCTTTCATTTTGCCTCCCGATTGGTTCAGATTTGAAACAAATCTATTTTTAGCGTTGGAAAGTTAAAAAAAACATTTTACAAGTATAGGACATGCTGATGCTTGTAATGCTACAACCATCAGCATGCCCAAGGATGGCAGGGCATGCTAGCACTTGGAGAACCACAAGTGCCAGCATGCCCTGTCATGCGTTACAACAAAACACAAATGAATACTTCTCCTAGCTACAAAATAAAATGTAGGGCCGGCCCCTACCATTAAAATAAGACTTAACGTTTAATGCCCCCCTATAAATAAACAATGATTATTTAACACCCCAAATAATAAAAAAATAGTAATTTACGCTAATTATAAAATACATAAAGTAAATGAATAAAAAATAGCATAAAAATAATAAATAAAAAGAAGTACTTACCCTCTTGAATAGGATCCCATCTTCCAAGCTTTTAATCCATGGGAAGGTCTTTGAAAAATAAAAATCCCCA